>JXSR01S041813.1:12204-24711 GCA_000969725.1 Ophiothrix spiculata | reverse complement strand
TTCCAAAAAGATAATGTTCAGGAGTAAAAGGTCAGCTTTCCACATAAGTTTGGAACGAAAAGCATCATGTTTGTACTTTGACACCATCATATTCACCGACGTTTTAGAAGCGTGAAAAAATAACCAATGCGTTGCAGGCTTTATACAATCGTATTCAAAATTTGCTTAAAAAGTCAAATACTCTGAAATATATTTTGTTACCGGGAGTTTGTAAGATCTATTCCACAAATATTCCTATCTATACAGATGTGGCAGTCCACACAGTTTGATCAAATGCGTTACCCTTCTGAATTATAAACAACATTCTCGATTTTTTTTGCTACTGTTTTTTTTTTTTTTTTTCGATTTCTTTTGATTTGTTTTGTTTATATCGTACCTTTCAGGGCAGACATCACTGCACGTTTTTCATTTTTAGACACCATGTAGTTGATTCCAACATATTTTTTTACTTTAAACACCTTTTTCAATTGCAATAGTCACACGTTTTGAATTTATAAACGCCTATAACTTGTTAAAAACCTTTTTTATTTACTTGTACTAGTAACTAACAGCTCATGAAAAAATAGTAAACCATCATCTATCATTAATTGTACTCGCATTAATACACTGTAGTATGGTTTATAGTTGCATTGTCAGGAATATGGGAGTTAATTTTTAAAGCATGTTGCTGTATTTACGTTGAATGTTTATATCATAATCAATACTTTATGTTGTATTAAGTAGCTGTCTTTTGATACTAATCATATATTATATATATGACATACTTAGGATTTGAGCAACATTATCATTCATATTATGTGTGAAACGGATTGCTCTTTTCAAGCAAGATAAATATGCTCATATTAAGTAGTTCTGAGTGGGAGTAACAGTAACAATAAACTTAATACATAACGATATCAAATAGTTCTTCGTAAACTGCTTAAACGAAAAAAAAAATTATATAACAAGAGTATAAGGGTTTTGTGTTTTTTAACTGTCAGTTGTACTACCTGATGTACCTGTTTCTGCTTTATAGACTACTTAAGTATGTGAGACGTAGGGGCTTGATTAATGGGACTCTATGACAGACAATACGATGATTCAGTTGTCATCCTTTAAGCGTGGAAAGCACGTTACTCAATTTTATGTTTTTGCAAGTTTATGTTGTACCATAACCTTTTATCAAAGTGCTTAAAGTTAATTAAAGTATACATTTCCAGAAAGTAATTTTCACAAGGAACATGAATGTTGATTTTGACCAAAAATCACATTTTTTGAGAAAATCACAAAAAACACATTTTTTGGCCATTAGGGCTTTCAGCAAATTGGCGTCGACTTGCACCATTATGCACAATTTCCTCTGTACTAAGAGGTTTAATGGTTCGAGTCCTACCAGGACCAAGTGTCATTTTAGAAAATAACATTGAATAATAATAGTGACATACAGACCTTTAAAAAGGAAAAGGTATCATGTATACACAAGATGGCGGCACGGCGGCCTACAAAAATCCGAGTTTCTTCTCTCCAGGTAGGAGCTCAGTGGTCAACCTCAATCTTAAATGTATTGGTCAAGCTTGACTGCGCAGAGAATGCTTGGATGCAAGGTATAAATGATCCTTCAACGCCCCTCAATTTACAAAAAATATGGTTGTGTGAACGTAGATTGGTCCTTGGCGGTATATGACATCTTTATAATATTTTGAAATTATTGTTGGGGAGTTGGGAAGGTTTTGTACTTTTTATATTGGAGCATACCCCTTCCCTATCACTTCTATAATGATGCAGTAAGCTCTCTTGCATTATACAGATGTAACATGTTCTTTACAACTATTCAGCCTCAATAGCAAATGGCCTTGACTCCACGTGCCGTCTTTTAAATATTGACCTCGAAATCGTATTTTTGTTATATTTCTAAAACACCTCTCAGGACATACAGGTCCTTGTTTCAATTAGTGAGGTGTAAAGTGTATAAGAGAAAGTATCAGATAGACTGATATTGAGAAGAATGTGATTTGCTGGCCGCTGTGCCAGAAAAGAAGACAAAACAGTCTCCAAAGTGCTGTTTTGGTAGCCCAAGCATGGTTAAAGAGCTAAATGACCTCCCAGAAAGAATTATATCAACTACTGTCAGAGAATACATGGCTGGCTATTAATAGAACTGAGGAACTGCATGCAGGAAAGATCTGTGTGGAAACGTGTCTTAGGAGTCTGTACCTCTAGAACTCCCCTAAGCAAACAAGCAAGAAAAGTGTAGCCACTATCAATAATGATCAAGCCCAGCACTTATTTCACTTCACTGTACCTTCATGGACATTTTTTGTATCTATCACTATTTTGAGGTGGTATTCCAACTTTATGGACAACACACAAGCCTTACAAGCACCTGATATCGGGATATTATTCCGGTGCTCACCGCTAAATGTACTCCTTTGTCTATACGGAATCAGCACGTGTGACGAAAGTCTCATGAAAGCAGCCCCAGCTATAGAACTGTTTAGATTTTGCCGTCACGATATCGATTCAAGAAATGGACCTAGAGCTCCGCCCACTTCTTTTACCTTGATATTTTCATGGCGTATAAATCCCAAGGGAATTTCGCTTGTTTTAGATAATTAAATGATAATTGTCTTGTAAATTACTCATGAGCTTTCTTTTTCTGTAACAATATTCTTCTTAGGGGTAGACTAATTTCTGGCCTTATTGGCCTTCTGGTCTACTCCTCCGTAAGACACTTTTTTGTAAACTAATGTACTACAAAGATATTTTGATAACCTTGAACCTTGATAGCAAAGCTTTTTAAGTTGGATAAATTATCACTTGACTATCTGTACTTTCACGGATTGCTTCAACTTAGTTCGTGACTAGTTTTATTTCCGAGTAAAAACTGATTAAATTTACATCTATTTCACATGATTTTCAATGCTAAAAAGGTTTTAGCAGATGAATATTGTAACTGCATAGTCGTTCTAGGTAAGTTTTTTTGAATTATTTTATCATTAGTACAATCTTATGACCAAGCCGAGAAACTATAGTAATCAAAGATTAATTTGATACCAAATACATCAAAATCAATTGAGTTGATTCTTCACAATGACGAAATTAGGAATTGCATTACAAAACAATAGCAACATCGAATGAAGTCCTCATTAATAATTTATATTGCCAGTATCGCATAACATACTGCACAGCGCGATAGGTAATTACTATGCACAATACACCGATCCAAAGACCTCATGCATCGCGCAAGCGTAACTAGCAGAATTAAACAGAGCGACACGGAGTATCGTTTTGGCCAAATTTGTATAGTGCTATAAGTAACGTTAAATTGACATGTGCACATATCAAGAAGAGTGGCTAGCGTAGCGGACTAAGGCGCCGGGCATTAATGACTAATTAGTACCAGACCAACGTCATTTCATTTTCTGGGTCGGGTTCGAGTCCGCGGGCAATCGTGTGGTTTTTTTTTTCACTTCATACTTTCATTTTAAACGTTCAATAGATTTATATAAGAGTAGAGACACCGACATAATTGGGTTTCTGATTTTTTTTTTACAACTTTAACATGTTTACACAAATTAAATCAACTCAATCCCACCCTTCATCATTTAGGCCTACTCTTTTCAGGTATTCATAGCCTCAACACACTCAGGCCTTCCGATGTTCCAGACGTTAAGTCTATGGAGAAAAAGGTCCGACTCCGATTTTATACCATAACTTTTGTTTAAAAAAAAAATAAGGGAAAACATGCCGGCCTGTTATGCTGAAGATTGTGATCATAAGCCAGGACTGGACCCCTGTCGTTATTTTCGTTTTCCAATCGAGAAAAATCAGTCTTATTTGTATGTTTACGTACGCCTATTCTGTTAATACAGTTATTTGAACCACTCAGGACATGATCAATTGTTCGGGTCAAGATCGCACGTGTCGGGCTAATTATCATACTTAATACACGCGAGACACACATTGGTGCTGTTGTTATGTCTGACCAGTCTTTTAATATGCGAATTCAGTGTAGCGGATAGAGATATTGATTCTGGGAGGGTCAAATTTTTTTGTTAACAATATTTTCTGCTTGGTTAACTTTCAAGTAGGGCTTGTGATTGGCTCTTGTAAAGCAGTGACTAACTCATTACCATACAGTTTATCTCTCGGTCTTCGGGAAAAAGTCTCACTGCTAAGCCTTGTGAAACAGTATAAACTGTTTGAAAAACTTCTAAAAAGGTAAAATATACCCACGTCAATACTTCCAAACAGTCATCGTATACTTTAAAAACACTTCAAGAGATGAATAGTTATCAAAATTACATCTCAAACCAAAGGTTTCATTCATATATCAACGCTACCACTAAAATTTTCACACCGTTCTGAAAGACAAATAAAGTTTGTTTCCTCTCTGATTATGCGCAAAACAAAAACATTAAGATTATTTTGTCCTTATTGCTATTAATCTCATTGTGATTACATACATTATCCTACGTCTTTGATGCTGGGAGCAACATAATTCAGTGAGAATTTTAACCTTGACGACGAATACTTTTTCTTTATATTGCCAAAGTTTTGACTTGTCCTTCAACTTACACGTATCCTTATCTACATAATCTTTGTTTATTTGAATCAGAAATGCAATTTTCTATTTATTTCAGAATTTTATTTTCCGTTTTATCTTTTTGCAACAGGTAATCTTATTATACCTTTACCTTTTTGCCCCTGGTGGCGATATATATCTTTGACATATTGTTGATTGCCCACGCATAAATCTACAAAACTTATTGATTACATACAACGGAAGACTGAGACTTAGATAACAAGCGTTGGACTTCCTTTATTTCTTCATAATGAACAACATTTCTGTAGTTTGATTTGCAAACAATCTGTGTCGTTGTTTTGTGTATTTGGTTTTGTAGTTACTTGTTTTTTGCTGTTATATTGTTAGATTAGACTAAAAAAAATAATTCTTGAAAGATTATTTTAACATAATTACGCATATGCCATATTATTCATTTTAGTTCGTTCATACATTTGACTAGTCCTTATCAAATCCCTTAGGATTTGACAAATCTCATTGAACAATGCATTTAGGTTTTCTATGTAGAAATACAGTGACCTGGAGTTTCGTTAAAACATCTGCCATATATGCATATTATGTTCAACTTCAATAACATGGAAAACATTCCATTTCGTACAGGTGTTTCCTTAGGGTAGGTTTACACTGTGACGAGTAATGAGTAACGACAAGCAACGGATTGCAATTTTGAATTGTCCACCACTCATCGTTAGGGACCACTTAAAAAACTCAACAGGTTGACCGTTTGGAACCGCCGGTTGTGGCCGGTTGTTATTGTTCTAAACAATAATAACCGCACAGAACCGCCGGTTGAGGTTTGAAGCGACACTTTACAGTTCACGAAAGTTAACGCAGACACAAAATGCTAGCAACCTTAAACTGTCGTTTTTATCTTTCTATCTTTTTAAGTCTTTTAATTTTTTTTAAATTTTGTGATAACATAAAAATTTGTTGTGATATCGTTCAGATTTCGGTGGCCACTGCAACACTTAGTTCCTTGACTTATCCATGCCATTTGTATATGTCTGTAGTCGTTTAGAGGTCGTCACAATTCCATTGATAGTCATTTTCAAATGGACTATACCAACCCCGCCAATGCAGGCTTTGATGCCGGTCATCAAGTCTCGTTGTTGTTTTTGTTGTTTTGATTCGTCGTTATTCTTCGTTCCTTAACTTGCAGCAAAGGTCGCTACAAGCCATCTGACCACGTCGCTGGTTTCAGTGAAGGTCGTTACCATCCGTCAGCAATCTTTAGTCGTGGCATGCCGTTCACATTTTTGTGATTTTCGAGTCAGTTAAAGGATCTTATTTGAACTTAAAACATCCTAAGAAGAAAATAGTTAATTTGCACTCTCTCTACATAAATAATTACCCAGCAATAGTTTAGACAGACATGACTAAAAGGTTTTGGTAGAATTGTTTATTTTTTACATGAAATAGATTCATCAGAATTATCCCAAAGTCATTAGAGAATTTTATATTGGATTTGATATGAGCCATTTTCGTATTCATTCGTTTCCGAGTTTTAATACTTCGCAGAATCCAATCACGAATTTTATATCAAAATGCTTTATTTACAATAAAGTAAATAAATGCTGTTGCATAAGTACCCATCATACGAAATACTCTTTAAAATGCATCCGGGTATAAAATTCGTGATTGCATTCTGCGAAGTGTATGGACAGGTGATTTCGTCTCATAATGAGTTGTTGCTTAAGTATCCATCACAAGAGATACTCATTAAAATGCATCCGGCTAATAAAAACAAATCACCTAAAATGTGGCATTTGGAAACCTTTATGTGTATTTTGTGCATTCGCCTACTGATTTAATCGCTCATACATCATGATATTAAACTACTTTTTGAGTCATTCACACTAGATAACAGTCTGTGCATCTAAATATAGACTTCAGTACAAAAAATACCCCACTATAGAGATACAAGTTCAACATATGCCAACATATGCATAAAATCGCAAATGAAAAGAAAGGAAAAAGGAAGAAAACTAGAATGATAGTAATAATTAAGATGACATGATACATTGTCTTTGATGGTGTTTGTGTACGTCGGTTGTACATCAGTGTTTAATTGACGGAATTTTCTGTTGGCTAGGATAATGGTTTCCATCCTGTGCGTAGGCTAGAGGGGCCTAATCCTTTGGGAGTAGTTCAACACTCAACCGTAATATCCGTCTGGGGTACAGGACACAGACCTCCAGATGGAAGGTGACGGCGTAACCCCACATGGACGCATAGGAGATGAGAGAGGTTTTCCAAATAGGAGAAAGCATCTTCCATCTTCTTTGTGGCTGACCAATGATAGTGTGGGTGCCAGCTGGTGATGTGATTCTATCTGTTATCTTTTATCTAATGGAATGAAGTATATTTTTGGGTGGAATTAATTGTTGGAGCCCCTGTTTGTCATAATATCTGATTACAAATGACTCCTTTTAACATCCTGACTATTGGGCAGCAGCAATAGCTCAGTATTGATTATGTCATCACAATCAAGTAATGGAACAAACCAACAGCTTTAGTTCTTACTGCGAATGGGAGAGAAGTAGACATTCTATAGTCCGTGAAGCCACGAACATAAAACATGAAGAGACATGATAAGAAAAAGACATGCCAGATGGGAGGTCACCTGGCCAAACAAGCTCCCCGCACTTCCTCGAGACCCCGCCAGGAGAGTGTGTATACCAACCAAAAGAGACCAACCCTAATCAGACTAGATCCTCAGCTTATGACGCTACACACCGAAAGCCATCTATTGGAAAGTGCATAGCCGATACACCTGCTAATCGAAATGAAAGGGATGTTCTGAAATTGAGTAGTGCCAAAACAACATTGAACATCGGTACCTGAAATGTTAGTGACCTTCTTGTAAAAGATATGCAAAGATTGAAATGGGATGTAGTTGGTCTGGCAGAGTTGTGATGGAAAGACCAAGGAGTTATGGATCTTGATGAGGGGTATAAAATCATCCTTTTCCTGTTTTAACTTTACATTATAGTCTATCCTGGCCTCCTTTTCTGCTTGATTATATTCCTTTCTGGCAGCTCCAAACTTGGCTTTGTTTTCCTTAGTATTGGATTTTTCATCCTTCTGAACGTTTCTTCCTTGCTGCTCTCCTACACTTATTGCAAGCTTTTTCTGGATTTTCTGACTGAAGAGCACTATACCAGTCAGCAGACGCAAGAAACTCTCTAGTCTTCCCTGAAGTAAGCTTTGTCATATTGCCAAACTTTCCGTTGGTATGGTTTGTCCCTGTGAAGAAGCACATTCAGTTTAAGAAGAACAGAATTATGGTCTGATGTTCCAAGCTTTGGGAATGTCTTACAAGTACAATCGAGATCAGCCATCACCAAGTCTAAGATCTGGTCTTCTCTGGTTGCTTCTCTGACAAGTTGTGTAAGGCCAAGAGTATTACACATCCCAAGTACAAGACGACCAGCAGCATCAGTTGTACGGCTGCCGGGCAATTCCTTGTGATGGACGTTGAAGTCTCCAAGAAGGATGACTGAATGCAGAGTTGTGGTGTCTATAGATAACTGATGACGGCGCAGTTGGCACTGGGTGGTCTGTACACTGCAGCTATCAGCACTTTCTGTGACCTTAGAGATACAGAAAACAACATAAACTCGAGGTCCTCAGGATCAATGACGCAATCATCGAAGATGGCAACTCCTTCGAGACAGTAGACTGCTATGCCTCCGCAGTTTTGACCTTGTTTTTGGCTAGTTCTATCCCTTCGACAACTGAGGGAGTAGCAATGGATGTTGATACAGCCAGCACAATCCTTCACCGATGCATCCAGAAATGTTTCCACAATGACAACTACAGATGGTTGAAGCTCGTGGCATAAGTTGGAAAGCTCACCTATGTTGGATCACAAACCTCTTATTTATGTTCACTTCAAGTATGGTCAAGTCCGATTCCTTTAGTCGTTGGGCATGCATACGTCGTTTCCGTGTTGATCCGTCCTTTTGAGGCTTATTTGATCTGTTCGTAGTGAAATTGTGAAAGGGTGGAAGGGCACCTACACCCCAGAAACACACCTTTGTCAGATGCGGAGGGTATGCACACTATACATAACCTGAACTGAAAGCATCCTGGGACTCGTAACGGTTCGGGCATCAATGATGATAATGATAGCCGCTTGGTCAAGGATTGGGTGATCAGTGTTGTGATTTCATACCCACTACCTATTAATTAATTCATCTTGATTAAAAACATTTTAATTTCTATCAAATATTTATTTTAATTCCAGAGGGATTGTTTACTAAATACAAAATTAATATATTGAACTTGGTCTTAATTTTAATCCTGGACAATTCTACCCGCTTCAACCAAATAATAGTCAACCGTCAATAGCTGACAGACAACCAACGGGTAAGTTTTGTATTAGCCTCTTAATGAAATCTTCTGACATAAAATTCGTGATTGCATTCTGCGAAGTGTATGGACAGGTCATTCCATCTTAAAATGAGTTGTTATTATAAGTATCTCATCCATAAAAAACACTCATAAAAATGCATACGGCTAATAATAACAAATTACCTAAATTGTAGCAACTGAAAACCTTTATGCGTATATTTTGCACTCGCCTACTCATATAATCGCTCATACATCATGATATTGAATTTCTGTTGGGGACATTTTCTCTAGATAACCGCCTGCGTATTATATCTTAATATAGACTTCAATAGAGAAAAGAAAACAATACCACACTGCAGAAAAAAACAACTATGAAAAGAAAGAAAAAAATGTAAGAAAAGTCGAAAGATAGAAACGCTTAAAATCACACGAAATCTTGTCCGCAAACATGAAGACCATGAAATGAGGAGGAATAAGAAGGGTAAAATTGAAAATCTGGTGAGAAAATTAAAAAATGGGACCATAACTTTGAAATCTATACAATGTCAGCGTATTTTTTTTCCAATTTGTAAAAATAGGAAGATCCTACGGGGAAAAAACATGACACGCTGGGAAAAATCGGGAACAAGTGACTTTGCCATACCAGCCTGAAAACAAAATGTTACGCCGCTGATGACGGACGTTACAGAGAAGCTATATTTAAGGTCTTAAATGATTGACTTAAGACAATTTTGTTACAAATGGCTCTGTAAATATCCACGTACCAAACTATTACACCACACAATATTAATCCTAAATTTTGCTTAGATCCCTCTTCCAACCCCAGCATTGACCTACCTCCTCTCTGTCTAGTAAATCCAGTGACCAAATAAAATATAGCCAAGTTAGTGACCAAGCAGCGAGGCTGTGGGGCTGCAACTCAGTACCATAGCCGTTCACAAATTCTGACTGGTTTGGTGCTAATAAAATAGCTGGGCTCTGTGCAAGAGTTATATTAATCGCTAACTTGATTTCCAATCGAGATTATTGTTTGTTAGTCTTATTTTTTGCTATAGGACTAAGCTGAGTTTTAACTGATTCTTATATCATATGTGCAATAATACGAATTTAAATATACTGATAAATGCATATGAAGAGTTGACTTGCAAAACGGCTTACGTCCATTTTACACTTTTTAAGAAAAGGGCGAAAACCTGCTATGACATCAAAATGATAATGATTTTAGTAATTCTATTCGAATATGTCTTTTACAATAAGGTGTAATTTGGCATTTATCAAAACTTACTATATATGGGCATATGCCCATTAATACCCAAATAGGTCAAACGATGTCCATATTTGACTGAAAAAGTAAAATTTTCAAGATTTTATTCCACTAATAGCGAGATTTTTTCAACAAAGTTTTTCCCAATATGATGCAAAAGTTAGAGGTCAGTAAGAATCTACCTAAAACTCATTTTTGGAGAAAAAAATGGTCTCTAAGCCCTTTGCAATTCAGCTCTTCGTATAGAATATCTAAAAAGCCAATGTTACAAAAAATTTGACATTAATAGTGGAAAGTATACCTTAAGGCGTTTTATATGATGGGGTATCTATAACAGGACGATTTTCACACTATTACTTGTTGTGTCTCCTTTTTATTCAAATAGAGCCCGTATGTGTTATGAATAAAATGACAGTAACCTTATTAACCTTTACCGCTTCGTGTTTTGTATATTATCATTTAGCATTATGCAAATTTTAATTTCTAACATGCTAATAACTTGCATCCTGTTACATGAAAAACAGTCAATATTGGTCAGTTTTCAATATTTTGATTACAAAAGCAATATTGTTTGCTTGTGTTTATTGAGAGATTTACATGATGTGATTTAATGTGGATATTTTATTGGACGTTTATGAGTGATGTTACAATAAATTGAACATAGCAAAGCTTTACCGGAGTTATTATTTACCGACTACTAGTATAAGAATATTCAATATCCTTCATATCTTTGTAATGTCTATCAAATTGTTAATTTTGTTAAAACTGTATGATTTATCAAGCATCTGTTTCTGCATCTGAAATTCATTCTCCCATTGTTTCACGAATGCAGGATGGCTTCTGTTAGGTTGATACGACTTGCAATACCTAAAAGAACGATGTTCATAACATTTAACGATATGCTTATACATTGTAGAATATTTCTAAAAGGCAATGGTACAATAAATTTGAAATTAATGCTGGAAGGTACACAGTAAAGCGTTATACATGTAGTTGATAGCATATCTGTAATGGAACATTTTTTACACTCTTACTTGTTGTGTCTCATTTTTATTCAAATAAAGTCTCTATATTTTATTTGAAAAAAATATGCCAGTAACCTGACTATAGTCGATTCAACTCATATGTACCCCACATACCATTTTTGAAGAGGTGATTTCATTCAGTGAGGAGCAGGGACAGATAGCATATTCTAAAATGTCCATCAAATTAAAATGTATTGCAGTCATGCAATCACTAGCGATCTGTAATTGATATTATGGCCAGACAAAATCTATAGTTAGTTTATTGTTATTAATTTTTCTCTCGAATCTATGAAAATAAATATTGCATTATTTTATGAAAGGAATACTGTTTAGATGAATTAGATTGAACAGATCTCAAAAATAAAATGTTAGCCACTTGCATTTGAATTCGGGATGCGTCTACGCTTAGCATTTTCATCAAATAATTGTGTGTCAGCATATTTCACCGTTCTTTGCAATTATTTATCTTTCAACATGACACGATGGTAACAAACATACACTTAATTTTGGGGTAGCCAACAGTTTGGGAACAAGTCTTATTGAGAGCTTTTCGTAAAACCTTCATCCCTCGCAGGCGTAATTGGCTGTGTCCAAAATTATAGGGGACGCACACAACAACGCGGGCAGATTATAATCATTAACACATAATATATGTTATTTTAAATTCTGATAACTTTCACCCTGTTGAGTATATTTAGCTTTTGCAAAATATATTTTTATTTAATTAGGTAGAAAACAATTAATAATGATTATGAATAAAGTTTCTGTTCTTTCGCAACAACTTCGAAACTCAGTATTTTGTTTCTACTGTATTTTTATTGTAAAATGATATAATTTGATTTCGTGTAAATGTATTATTATTAAAGAAATTAGTTCTGATTTATATGATATGATGTAACATGAATGTAAAGATGTTTTATTGGAAATAGCTTTTTTTTAAATACAAATGACGGAAATGTGACCAATCAATAAGTATCTTAACATCAACATGGTTTTTAAAATTGTTTAAAAACGTTTTCAGGATAGTTGATCTAATCTACAAATTCACCTTTCTGTTATTTACCTTTCAACATGACACGATGGTAACAAACATACACTTAATTTTGGGTAGCCAACAGTTTGGGAACAAGTCTTATTGAGAGCTTTTTGTAAAACCTTCATCCCTCGCAGGCGTAATTGACTGTGTCCAAAATTATAGGGGACGCACACAACAACGCGGACAGATAATAATCATTAATGCATAATATACGGCGAATTCCAGCGTGACAGGCGTGACCTTTGCATGAACCTTTTTTTCT
>JXSR01S041805.1:0-14074 GCA_000969725.1 Ophiothrix spiculata | reverse complement strand
TCTGATAATTAGATGCAAATACTGTAATTTAAAATGGAATTTGTAGGTTTGAATACATGCCTTCATTGTTAAAATCTAAATAAACAAAATGTCACATAGTAAATGGGACACCAAACCTAATGATGTCCTAATTACCGGAATGACCCATGTGGCATAATGTGCATGATTATGATATAAAGTTAATCTAGGTAATCTGTAATTTTTGTCAACCAATCAGTCCAAGATTATCCAATTAATCTCTTGATACAAACTTGTAAATCAAGTTTCACGATGATGTTTGTAATATTCAGACAACTGATCTAACAGATTATCTATGTTAATTGAATAAATCTTAGATATTTAAAGATGCATGCATTCCGAGTGTGTTGCATCCATTTTATCTGCTAACATCACTCGACATTAATCTCTTACCCATGTATGCTATGCCTGATGAGGTCTATAGGAAACATGTCACAAGGTCAAGGTGAAACTCACATGTTACTTCATTTCGCAGGTTTCTACCATGCGACTAGTTTTCCCCGACCATGTCACATAAGGCATGATTCAGCCAATGGCATGTACCATGAACAAAAACTATTCACAGTTTTGCATGGTGTTAATAAAATTGACTTTTGGCAGGTCGAGATATTGTTGGCGAGTCTGAGAATCCCATTTTTCTCAGTAATTAGTGCAAGAAGCCAAAACAGATCCATAACAAAATAATTGCATGGAAGAAGGAGCCAAAGTCTCTTTAGTCAGCAATGAGGAATCAAAGAAGATACTCACGCCATTATACACAAAGGAACTAGGGCAAAATTGGCCCACAAACCTGTGGGGCCTGCTGCAACTCATCCCAACTATACTTTGATCAACACTAAATAGGAGGGACTTATGTGGCTTTTCTTCATGCGCAAGAAAACATACCCCCACTTACACCGCTCTGTAGATACTGACGTGTGAGTCACATGTGCAACGTGCGCTGCATCAGTCAGTTGTGCTGTGTTCAGCTACAAACATGCTCAGTCTGTTTCAATTCACGATATGAAGAGGCCCGCCTATTTGGTGTTGATCAAAGTATATGCACCTCCAGATAATTTCAAAACATTATGAATTGTTTACAATAATCAAGAGATGCACAATCAAGCCTGCACAGTGGCGTAGCCAGGTGTGGGCAAGGTGGGCGAAATGCCCACCTCAGAAATTTTTTGGAGAAATTTTGAAGACGTGGGAGAAAAATAAAAGGGGCAGGAAATTGCCGTTTTTCCATAAAATTACGACAATTAAAGCTGAAAATTGCTAAAAATTAGGTTTAAAACTTCATAAAGCACAATATTTGGATGTTTTTCTTGAAAAACCCAGCCGATTCGGCCCCTTGGAACCCCTGTAAAGTCGCTCGATAAAATCCATTGGAGAAATCTTGGGTGGTTTGCCCACCCCTGGAGAAAGGCCTGGCTACGCCACTGAGCCTGCACATTGGCCACCCTAAAAATCAAAGCGTCTGGCTGCACAAAGTTGTTGCCTAATTCTGTTCCATCACCTAACCATGCAACACCAAAAGCTTTTACTAACAAATTAACTGCACCCAAGCTGCTAAGAAAAATAACATTTGCATTTAATTTTCTAAGGCAACTAAACTTGAATATTCATTTGCAGGATACAGATGCTAACATAATCAGGAAAATGCTAACAATATGATATGCAATTTGTTTTTCTTGTATGTTATATATTTTATTGTACCAAGTCTATTAATCAAAATATATGCCGAATACTAATCAATGCTATAGCAATTCGTGCATTTGTCTATCTTATTTCTGACATATGTGTCCCGTCATATCGAAAGGTACCTTAATACCGGCATAGAAAATTACGAGATACAAGCCATTGAAGCTGAGCATAGTCAAAAATCACGTCCAAGGTCGAATTTCTAATTTCATCAAAAACGTTACATTTGAAGTGTATTCTATCATATTAATCAGGTTCCAACATCCAAAACATAAGACAAATGTTTTAAAAACCGAGATAAAAATCCTTTCACCATTCACGTTTAACCAGTACAGAAACTTAAAACTTGATTTTCTCAGAACTTAAGTTTTCGGAAGCAGCCCGATACCTTTTACCAATTTGGATGTAACTTCGTAATCGAACATCCAATAATCAAAAGCAATGTGTCATTTTAAAGCTGAAAATATAATCTTTCAGATGAGACCAAAAAATCAATTTTAATTTTGCCGATCTTAAGGTACCTTTCGATATGACGGGTCACATATGGTACTATAAAGCTTAAGATGGATATTTGACCGTATCAATATTATAAGCCTTTTAGAAGAATGGCCATCACAAAAAGAGAGGACGCTATTCCAAATGGGTAAAATTAAGATAACAATTGGAGAGGGCGTACTTTGGTTTGGGTAAAACCCGGGAAACACAAAAGATGTTTATTCGAGTGTGCAATGTCAGCCATACCCTAAAAGATTTGGTTTTGGTAGATATTGATACCTTTTAAACAATTTCACCTTAAGTTGCATACTTTTCTGTTATTGCAATTTGTTGAATTAAATTTAGGATCTGAATTTTATTCCACATGCATTAGTATGGGAAAGTACATGCATGTATTTTGTGCTTTTTCTTCATGACAAAACAAGTTCAGAGAGAAACATATATAATATGGATACTCTTAGGCCATGTTCACACTTAATAGTCATTATTAGTCATGACCAGCTCTAGAGCGACACAACTTAGCAGTTGCATTCACACTGGGACACGACTTGCGCGTTAAAACTAGTGGCGCATCACTTTTGGTCACGAGCAACGTACTTTCTATAATTGCGTTCACACTGAGAATTTGCTCATGAGCGAGAATATAGTCATGACCAAATTCTTCTGTGTGAACACGCCCTTAGTTAGTCAGGCTTCATTTTAACATTTTAACTCAAATCTATATTTGAGCCAAATCTTATTTATATTGCTGTAAATATCAATGCCTGGTAATGAGCTGCCGATCCATATCCCCTCTACATAATGAAACGTTTAATGCACTGCTGAATACTTGTGACCCCATTCTGTCCTACGCAAAAATGACCTAATGCACCCACCGCAGCTACCCACTGTGAAACCCTAAATGCACTTGTTGCTTATTCCCCATGACGCTGATGAGCTGGTTAATCTATTGTCATTGCAATGATATTAAGTTTCAAAGAAACTGGTGCTAAATATTGACCTATGACTTGATCATTTATTTACATGATTTATTTTATACATCAAAGTCCATGAAAATTGTACCATTTATGCAGTGGGTTTGCTTCATGATTGAAGGAGTAGCATGCTATATAGATTCGCATCGGTCAAGTGTCTATATTATTGGGGTTTTTTTTACAATACATAGCAGAATTCAAAACATGAATTTTGAGTTTTGCCTAATTGTCAAACTCAAATCAAATTATATAGATTTTGGAAAAAGACAAATACAAACATTATGGCCCATATTCCAGAAAGGTGTTTAGCTAAACCGTGGTTTTAATTCCCCTCAACAACACGGCTCATTGAACTGTTCCGCTTGAAAGCTGCAATGGTGCGTATCATTCCTGGACAGTTCAAGTTCAGTTAAACCATGGTTTAGCTAAACACTTTTCTGGTGCGTATCATTCCTGGACTGTTGAGGTTCAGTTAAACCGTGGTTTAGCTAAACACCTTTCTGGAATATGGGCCTATGTGTTCAGAAAATAGCTTTGTTTGGAAAATAATGAAAATGCAGACACAACTTTGTTGCATTTATATGCTAAACTTTTCCAGCAAGCACTTTGTATTGTTTTAAAGATGGTAATAAATACGAGTTTAGTGCATGAATAAAAGTTTTTCCATATTTGCTTTTCAGAATGCTCATGTAATGCTTGCACTCATTAATAATACCATACCATGGATCTATGTTAATTATTTTGTTTTTTCTAGAAGATGCAAAACACTGCTGCCTATGTTTATGCTGCATTCAGAAACCGCACTTGTTCAACTAGGGTTTTCTGCATTTTGGTGCACTGATTGTAATATTTCTTACATGAACCAGCTTCCCAATATTAATCAGATTAAATTATATCTTGCACCAAACCCCAACTCATTGTATTAATGTAAATTCATGCCATATAGACGACATTAAACTTCATAAAATGATGATGTAGCAGAAAAAGTACTATATCGAGGGTTAAGAGCCATAAGGATGTATTTGCACAGGCAACAAAAGTGCAAATGCGGCCTTGTGGTTCTTTGTTGCCCATGCTAATAGTGGCTCTCAACCCTTGATATGTTTATTAGCTACTCTAAAACCAGCAGTATTTGCTACCATATTAATTTCCCTATTTGTTTTAATAATCAAATTTGTGAAAATTTAAAGTGCCATTTTAATTATTGAAAGCCAAAGATTTGTGAAATTCATGAATTCTAAACTTGCAAATATCTGTAGCTTTTACAGTATTTTGAAATAGCTAGACATCTATGAATCTAGGGTTTATAATAACTGTCTCCTCCATTTTGCTCCAGCATGTGTCATATATAAGCATGTAATCATTGCAATCACCTAATGAGCACACTCAAGCTACCATATCGGGCCTACTACTATTCTGCACAATCATCCGTACACCACGCATGTCTTATGTTTAACCCCCATATGCATAACATTCAAGACACTAGCAGCATGTATACTACTTTTGAGTGTTGAGAGCCACAACTTAGCCGTATCTGCACCTTTATTGCACCTGCAAATACAGCCTTTTGGCTCTTTTTTTTTTATTTCGTACGGATACGGCCTTGTGGCTCTCAACTCTTGATATTGGACTCTGTCGTGATCATAAAAATTGAGGATACCATTTTTCAGAGTCATGGTTCTAATTAAGCATAACTTAGCTTTTGAGGTCATCACGACATCTTCATTTAGCGTTGTGTGAATCTCTCCTAGTCACATATGCTTACAACCATGACTCTAAAAAGGTATTTATTGCAATTTTCATTCAAGACGCTAGTCAGTCAACTGCTAAGATTTTGATTTGCCTGTGCATTCATGTGATTTTAATCCATATGGATGGTGAGAGACCAAAGACAAAGTGGACCAGCATAGAAAGATTGCAACTGCCGTCCATTTTTTCTTCTGAGGTCGCATGTTTCTAATTTGACTGGTCCATCTGGTTTTTGTTAAAACATTTAAATAATTGTTTTGCTTTAACAGTTTGAGTAAAGACCTTACTGAAAATATATGAACTTTAGAAAACTGGTGCAATCACTTAAATTTTGAATTTTGGAGAGAAACCTACTTCCTATGACAATCGTTTCTACATGACTTGTAAAGTGACTCACATAATATGACACAAGTTGACAAAGTCACTTGTTATTTTACCCCCTGAATTCTTATTGTCATCTGAAGGATTTGATGTTATATATTACATGGTTAGAGATAAAGTGGGACAGTATATCATTCCCAGGGTACTGTTTATATGACTATTATCCTGTGCACCTTTGGTGAGGGATAATAGTATACAGGTATTGACTGCTTACAAAGGGCACTAATAAAATATTGCCCTGGCAAAATGAGAGGAAAGTCACAAAATTGAGTTTTTGTCATATTTTGATTCTCTATAATTTCAGCTTTTGAATGAAATATAATATGTCACACTTTCTTTCTCCATTCTTCATTTAGAGATTGAATTATAAAGCAGTCCACTGAATTTATTGCAATAAGAACAAGCTGCAAATCGATTTCAAAGATACTGATTACTACAGTGTATAATAGCAACATATGCAATTAATTAACTGTTGAGTTGACCTTCATAACTTTAGGTTTAGGTAAACACTAATTAATGCATGATTGCGTTCTATGTCAAAAAATGAAATTTGACTTTTTAACTCTATTTTTACTTTAGATGCCATTATTCAAAATGTAGATTTGCGACTTTCCTCTCATTTTGCCAGAGCAGCCCACGTATATTGTTCCATGTTGATCTTGAGACTACAGATTAACCATTTTCCAGTGGTGGCAGGCTGAGGGAAGATATAGTAGACCTGTGCTCATAAGATCATTGAGGGGATAGTTTCTACTATTTTCTCAAGTGAAAGGGCAATCAGTATTTGTTTTATATACCAATATTACCTTGAGGTTGGCACTGTTTGTTGCTAAAATCACCATATTAGTGGTAGAATCTCATTTACAATACCAGTATATATTGCCCTGCTACTCTGACATGAACATGTACCGTAAACTGAGAGTTAAAAAATACCCCGATCAAAGTTACCCGGCTTTTTGGGCAACTTTGGTAATTCCTAAATAGGGTATAGGGATAAAATATAAAATGCAGTGCACGTGGCATTGAGGTTGATATTCTTGACATTTGGCCTCTTGCTATTAATAGGCAAACATTCCCATTCACAAAGATTTATTTTTGATTTTACAAAGACATTTTTAAAAATCCCACTTTTGGTCAAAAATCAAAATTCTTCACCAATTTCAAGGACATTTGACCAGAGATATATCATTTTTTTCTTCAATCTTATAAATTGTATTCATTTAAAAAAGAAATGACACTAACCATGAGCATAGAATATACTGCTATTCTGAAATATCAACATTTAAATAAAAAAGGCATTACTGACCAAAGTTACCAGGCTGACCAATGTTTCCCCAGTTTATGGTAACTCTATAAACCTTGACGTTTAAAGTATGCAATAAGACTCTGATACAAGATGCATATCATATGCCTTGTATTCTACAACATTATGAAGGGGTGTTTTTGTGTTGTTTAAGAGACTAGTTATGATTGATTTAGGATCGATTTACTTGACCAAATCACCGAATGTTAATATTTGTTGTGCAGGATTCTTTCAGGGTTTTTGGTATTATTTTGGGCTAATGTTGTTGCTACCACATGGACAAACCCAGAATATAAATTTATTTGAATATTCAGCAAAATTGGGTACGTGGTTATTTATGACTAAAAAAATAGGGACTAATTTATTTCCCCGTCGGTCATATTGGTTTATTTGTGTCAATCTTCGGCTTTATACTTCAAGGTTTATACTAGTACTATAGTGTGTGTTTTAAAACATCTCACTGACCCTGAAGACGATGCTTTACAAAAAATGACAAAATGTAATCATAGGGTGAAGTATCTTGTGACCAACCAATAAATAAGCACGATTAGTTCATGAATATTCATGAGATGATATAATTGGATAAGGATGTATACTCAAATCCTATTCTTATCTTTTAAATTTGATTGCAGGTACAATGTGTAGCTAAAACTTGTGAATTCCCATTAGAAATACAGAGGATATCAGAAGGCAGATATAACATTGGTGGAAAAGTAGTGTTCATAAGGGTGAGTTGATATTGTCAAATTGGATAATATACAAATGCAACATGGTTTGAGAGAGAGGATCAGTCTCGATTATCAAACACCGAGGGACAGTATTTTGCAATTCTCCTAAATAAGCTGTGTTGTATTTGTTTTACTACACCTCAAAAAGAGGCACAATTTCACTTGGAAATAAATTTAAAAGTCAACATCAATATTTTGCATTAAGTCATGTGGAAGTTTTTACTACTTCCCCGTGTATATTTAGTACACACAGCTGCAACGCGTTAAACCCATTCCTGCGCACCTGTATTTGAGTGTAAATGTGCACACGGGAAAGGGGATCAAAACTACTTTTTAATGTGTCTTTGCTATATGACCAATAAACAGTATGGGCTTATAAATATTCAAAACATTTGTAGCAATAGATTAATTTAAACATTTCATGTATCTTTATTAGAGACTTGCCTGTGAGGGAGAGGCGCAGCATGCACTTTCCCCCTCGCTTTGTATCAATGAGTCCTGGGATCGATTCGCAGTCCTGGCACAGTATGCGCATTTGATTTTCAGTCCATACTTGCTTCCAAATGTTTATATAAAGGCACTTTGGTCGTCCTCCAGCTTTTCATTTAACACAAATTTAAAACCAAATTAAGAAAGATCCCAAGAGAAATAAGCTTTGTCAGAGGCTTTCGTGGGTAATCTTAGGCTAGCCGCCTAGAGTGTTCATAATGTATCAATTTACACATTTCGGACAAAAACATGATCTGAAAAAATACCATTTCCACGAAGTAGAGTGTAACACTTTTATTTCAACTTTTCATTTCACTCATTGCAGATGTTACGAGGGCGCCATGTAATGGTACGAGTTGGTGGTGGATGGGACACATTACAGCATTTCCTTTTAAGACACGATGAAGTTAAAGTAGATAAAAGGAACCGAAATTCTATTGTGTCGCTAGATGGAGACTCAGTGCCTGACCAATTCTATGTTGTACATCAATCTAAGTATAAAGGCAAAGGAGAAGCATAAATAAACTGGTGTATATAATGGGTGATTTCAACATTGATTGAAAAACGGAAGCCAGCATTCTGCTTTTGTATTGTCTTGTATTTTTCCCTCCTTTGTTGCCATCTTAAGGGGAATCTGTTATTCCTGTAGGAATGTCTACCCATCTTGCAGTTTGTTGCTCATGCTCATGAGGGTGAGTTATTGTTCCTGCGGCATTTATTGGGTGTGCCTGTCACACTTCGGAACTATTGACAATTGTCATTTGTGTATTAAGCTCATAAGATGCAATAGACATGATTTTAAGATATAGAGCATGCACTGTGTGTCAAGTCAAGATATATGTGTACCGCCGCGGCAAAAGGGTCCAGTTGTCGACTCCTACATGTTGCTCATTGTAGCATATCAGATGTATACAAATACCATACATTAGATATGCTACAAGGAGCAACATGTACGAGCCGACAACTGGACCCTTTTGCCGCGGCGGTACACATATATGCATATTAGCTATTAAGCTTGATTTTTAAAAAAATCTGTGGAGTTGAAATGATTTACTCTCATGCACAAAAGCAAGATGGCGGCGATTGCTGATTTCCCTTGTTTAATTCTTTCTTGTCAGTAGAACCTTCAGTAATCTGCGTTTATATATGTACAAGAGAACAAAATTAAGAGCCTTGCTATGCAGCTGATGCAAATGCAAAATTAATTCTACTTGTGTAGAAGTGAAAGTCTGTTGGTATATCCCAATTGGCATGGTATCCTAATTGGCATTATTGGGAGATCCTATTGGGTGTTACATTTAGACTGACCATGATGTGACTATCAATCTCAGAGAATCAAAAACAGAACTTTTCTGCCTGTAGTAATTGGAAAGTGTTTGCAGAACTGATAATATTTTGATCAGAATAAATGTGTTTCCAGAGACTGAGGAAGACATGCATGGTGTGGTTCCTGTGGAGGAGTTTAGCACTGTATGTTTCCAATGGACAAATATGGCACAAGATGTTTCCAGTGGATATGCAAGACATTGTGTGTAAATAGTGGACAAGTAAGGCATTGATGTTTTAACGTTCCTGAACAATTTTAAAAGGGATTTATTTGGACACATTCCATTGGAGGCTATCAACATTTTCACAGCATCTGTATCTATAAGGATATACTGGGACTATATATACAGATATTATATACAGGTGTAAGATTTCAAATATTTCATGTGTGGTAAAAACTAGGGCTCAAAATGTACAAAATGCACTCCTCCTCTGAATATTTTGGCTGATGTAAAATGTTTGATACATTGCTGGTTGACATAAAAGGTTGAATATAAATACTGAAATAAATGAATACCGGTATGGAATAATCTTCCTGGAATTGAAAAATGGTTTGTAGTTTAGAATTATGAAATCTGGCCAAATTTTTATGAGCTTTATATCAGAATAGAAAGTAAGATTAACCCTTTGAACCCTGGCCATTCCACGTGTATCTGTACCGCTGACCCGGGCCAACCCGAAAGTTTAAAAACACAATATAACCCTTAAGCTTACTTTGATTTTGATTTCCCTTGCTTTACTTTTTCATTTTACAGTATTCAGAATGTTCCACTAACAAGCATACAAATAAAATACTATTTTTGTCGACCAACATATCCAACATTTACCTTGTATTCTATATGGGTGAAGTCACATTTGTTGCGATCAAAGTTACAAAAATATAAAGAATTTCTCATATCTGTTGGGTAAATAAAAGCTTAATGACCCATCAACCATGAGTTCAAAGCTTCATTGATGTGTTCTGATGTAAATAAAACCATTTAAGATTGTAACTACCCATGTCGGTTGACAGGCACATCAAGTTTCTGTCATGTGACCTAAAAGCCTGTAAACCGACTCATCGGGTATACAGTGCCATGTACACGTGAGCCGGTATACCAGCACGTCGGGTTCAAAGGGTTAAAGTGGAAAATTTTTAATTCAAGTTTGGCAAAAATTTAAAAATGTTCTTTAAATCTTATCCTCTTTGTAATATAGGTACTTAGGTACATATTCAGGAATCGAAATGAAATTACTTTATCGAAATAATTTGTTACAATACCAAAGATCAAAAAAATGCACAAATTGATAATTTTAGCAACATTTTTATGAAACTTTAACAAGTATGTTGTAGTTGCCAATATAATTAGAGATGCAAGCAAAAATTCCACAAAGATGAATTTATTAGAGATAGCACTGAAAATGAATTCCCTAAAGAGATGCTGGGATCAGTACATCGTCATGTGAGTGCAAGAAAGTCGTATCTGCAATAGCTGCCATATGTGATATTTGTTTATCAAATTGTCAAGTGCTAGAATGTGAAAAATCCTCAAAATTTCTTTCTCATGGGTCAGTGGCTCTTGAAATGGTTCTGGCTCTTGAAATGGTTCTTCAGGTGACCATTCACGGTTCTGGCTCATGAAATGGTTCTTCAGGTGACCGTGTCACTTGAAGAACCATTTCAAGAGCCACTGACCCAAGATTGGAGATTACAAAGCGTGCAATCCAAATTTATGACAAATGGCAGCTATTGCAGATACGACTTTCTTGCACTCACATGACGACATGTAGTGCAACTTATAATGTGTTGCCAATTAGGAAATCTAATAATAATTTGTCTTTTTATTTTGTCATCATTACTAAGCAATGAACCAAAGTTCTGAGTTGAAAACTTTGCATTTTTCAATCAAATTCCATCCAGAAATGACATATTTCAAACAGTAATGGATATCTACAAACCATGGAAGAGGTTTTCTAAAACTAAACTCATACTGAAGGGTACTTCAAACTGAATTTAACCACCAGTAATTACTTAATTACAATTGGGACCAGTAAGAATCTGCTGGTTGATTTGAATGTACCTCAAAGTGCTTTCCATATTAAGATGATCCCGTAGTCATTTAGTGTTTTATGTGTGGTGCATCCGCAACACCCTAGTCACATAACCACCGGTCGACAACCGGTGTCTGGTAAGCCAAAGGAAGCCGCAACACCGGTATGACATCTGCGATGCCTGGTTGGTCGCCGGTTGTTACTAGACCATAAATGAAGACATTATATACAAGCTGCAAGGTTTTAACTCAGAATTATTCTTACAGCATGCTTCCGGCATCTCTGCAGCATACGGACACGGGCCGGACACCGGTCAGTCACCAGCCGGTGTCCGATCAGTGTCTGCTGGTGTCCGGCCTGTCACCAGCTGGTGTCCGATCAGTGTCTGCTGAATTCTACCCAGTATGATGCGGTAAACACATTGTAACCTCGTCGCAAGGTTATGTGACCAGGGTATTAGTAAAGCTCCATGCACAATTGTTATTAACTCTTAAATTAAAACAGCACCAACCCTGATTCCAATTACAAAGAACTTAATGGGGCCAGTTTGTATGTATTAATTGTATTATTATTATTATTATTATTATTATTAAAGCACTTATATAGCGCTCTACATTAACACAGCGCTCATACATACAACAAGAATACAAATAAATAAGTGAAATAACAACAAGCAAAGCAATAGAAAAACCTACTCCGGAAACAAATCTTTTCCGGAAACAAATGTGTCTTCAGATGACGTTTGAAAACAGGCACAGACTCGCTCTCTCTGATGAACAGAGGCAATTTATTCCAAAGCCTAGGGGCGAAAACAGCAAAAGAGCAGTCGCCAGCACCTTTATACGATCGAATGGTGGCGAGGCGAGTTGCATCAGATGAAGAGCGTAGTCTGCGCCTGCTTCCAATATCATCGGGGTTGTTGAGGAGTGAAAGAAGATCTTGTAAGTACACAGGAGCGATTCTGGAGATACACTTGTAAACCTGTAACAAATTTATTATCAAATTTATTATCAAAATTGTAAAGTTTAAAACAACACATTCCTTTGATGCTTGGTGTTTCTATATTATAAGAGTTCAGTGATAATAAATTGTTAAGGGTTCTGGGAAAATCATACACATATATTACCGTATTCATTCCAATAACCGCCCATGCTCCAATAAGCGCCCACCTAAGTTTCTTGGGTGAAACTTGGTACCAATAAGTTGTACTCAGAGAGTTCTTACCATGCATTTGAGGTGATAAACTCCAACAAAATATATTTTTATGTTCATTTTGTTGATGTTTTGTGGTATTAAGGGCAATTTCTTGCTTTGAAAATGGTTGTGACTACTTAGAATTTATCCTATCAGTTTCAAAAATAGCCGCCCATGCCAAATAAGTTTGTTAAGGGCCCAGAGCGGTTATTGGAATGAATACGGTACATATTTTGATATGTTTCAACAATATTTAAGATTTGGGCTGATTTCACTAACATTTAAATGTATCAATGACACATCATTATACTGAAACAAGTTAACCACTAAGCAACTCTTGTTCCTGGTGTTATAAACTGTTGGAATTTTCTACATGTGATATCCCACTGCCTAACAATGCATGGTTCGCCTACAAAGATTTGGTAGGTCTTGGAAAAGTCCAATTCTACACTATTGAAGTCATTAAATTTCCTACAAATCATGAAATTTTGAACGCAACAAATGCGTAGTGTAAGCAAGCGTCTCACCTCACGTAGTACGAAAGACTTTTCTTTTCTTGCGATTGCCGGTCAAGCAACCAGTCAAGATACGCACTGTGCATTTTCATTACTAATGCGTAGTTGCACACGCTCTCATCATACGCACTCTGCAGATTTGATCTGTAGGAAATTTATGATTCCAATAATGGTTACGGTGTGTTTTTGGCATGTTAGTGAAATCGGCTCTTTAATTATTAGGTCAACAGGATTTCCAGAACAAATCGCTAAGGTTCATGTATATCTAATATGCAGTGATGTTAATAGTTTGATGTGCAGAATACACAATAAATGCACTTATATTTTTAAAATGTGTGTAAGTTCCACCCAAATATGCCTTGAAGAATATTGATCTTCCACAATTTGCTAAAAACTTCATTTGTGCTCATTTTTTTGCATCACAGTGTATTGCATAATATGTAATGTTATTTGTTGTGTTTTTTGCTATAATTTGGTCAATGTTGTTGAAAAATAATTGTTTTAATGAATTATTTTTATATTACTTTTTTTTTCTTCATAGACTGTTTACTGATGAAATAATTACATTGTGGGTAGAAATGAGAGAATGTAATCTATTGTAGGATAGCATTGGGTACGATACCTCCCATAATTCCTGAACAATATAGCCATATATATTTTAATTGAAGGCAAAATTGTTTCTACCAATTATGAACATCTGCAAAACTTATGCGTAGACCAGTCAAGCATATCACCGTGCATAGTATAAAAGTGTCATTTTTTCACCAGACTGGTAAATTGAATTACCGGTCCATGTGCACACAGAGCATTGTTGCTAAAGTTGCCTAATTGTAGGCACCTTGCAATTTGTGTTTTTGGAAAATTAATGACTTCAATAATTTTGATTAGAAAGCTTTTCAAATTAAAACATACAGTAGTGACAATAACATTGAAGCATGACACGAAATGGTTAGGAAAGTCCTTAACAGGGCTGGATAGCAATAATTTCCAAGTACTAAACAGTCAAGCAGGTTACTTTTCATAGCTACTCCCCGACTAGAAATTCTTTAGAGATTGCTAGTTACTCAACATACACTCCAAATTTACCTGCTAGTCAGGGTGGTAACGTTCTATTTTTATCTGCCTAACAGTGACACCAAAACTACCCACTTTTGGCTGTCCAGCGGGCACTAATATCCAACCCTGCCT
>JXSR01S041802.1:102638-120572 GCA_000969725.1 Ophiothrix spiculata | reverse complement strand
TCTCAAATACTTACATTGGTATCAGGTCTGCCTAGAATCTCATCACACTTGGCGGAGTCCCCATTAGCAGCTGCCTTAACCAACTCTTCATTCACGTCCCCAGTCAGGTGGATCTCAAATACTTACATTGGTATCAGGTCTGCCTAGAATCTCATCACACTTGGCAGAGTCCCCATTAGCAGCCGCCTGAACTAACTCTTCATTCATGTCCCCAGTCAGGTGGATCTCAAATACTTACATTGGTATCAGGTCTGCCTAGAATCTCGTCACACTTAGCAGAGTCCCCATTAGCAGCCGCCTTAACCAACTCTTCATTCACGTCCCCAGTCAGGTGGGTCTCAAATAACTTTTTCAGCAATGCTGACAATCTCTCTGAAATACAATCAAACAACCATTTGAGGAAAAACAGATAAAGATAGACAAAAGTTCTGGTCCAATTGTTCTGATCATGTCTGTCACATGACTGCCCTATCGGGTGGTCATGTGACTAGGAGGATTCATACAATGCTGAATGAAGGGGCTCGTGTTGACCTCACAAGCTACGTCCTGCTTACAACCATGACTCTGAAAAGTATCTATCTCAATTTTATGATCATGACAGAGACCAACATCAGAATTAGCATATTGCACGGTTCCGACATTTTGGGGAGAGCCTCGAACTGGCTTGCGAGATGAATGGTAACTTACATAATATTACGATTAACAGTTTGATTCCATCTTTCAAAAACCTCTGACCTTGCATGAAGTGACTAAATCATTATGCAACATACTAGTTTAATTGACTTTCAAATCAAAGCTCCCCCCGCAAATGGCGAACCATGCAATAAACGAATACGCTGCTAGGAAGTCTTTTCTCATTTCTCCCAACTTCACATTTTTTCATCATAAACATTTCTATTCAGAACTTTTCATCATGGGAAAAGTTCTGGATAGAAATGTTCATCATGAACATTTCTATTCAGAACTTTTTTCATGATGAAAAATATTCCTTTTTTGTTTTCTTTTTTCTGTTTAATGAAAATAATTCAGCATATATATATACAAGGTTCATTTTCATTTGGATGGTGATTTTTGTAATTTGACAAATGAAGACAAATATACATTTTGGCTTTATGATAACAGAGGTTTATAGTTTTATGCCTATTAACTAAACCAAACCCAACATGAAAATTTTTATACCAGCTCATGGCAAATGTATTATTAAGATTTTAAGATACATTAAAAGCATTCATAAATAAGAATCAAATGATGCAAATTTATATACAGTGTGTCCCAATAAAAATGCATCACTTTTGTTTTTGATTATATCTCAAAAACCAATTAATAAACACGAAAATGTTTTTTTTAATAACAATTAGTATAGTTTAGTCTTTTATCCTTCGACCCGTTCTTGAGAAAACAAGAACTTTGTAAGGAGACTCAATTTTACTCCATTCAAATGAGGTTAACCACAGTAAATCATGTTTATAATGTTAATATGTTAATAAAACACATCTTTGGTTTACATACTATTTATCAATTTATTTTAAACTTGTAAATCAGACACTATAAGATCACAAACTATGGCATAGAAACTAAAACGTGATTTTGATATATCTTTTTCAGCACTGAAAGTGGCGCCTTAATTCAATGTGTAGGTTTTGCTGTTTTGCAGCGTTAAATAAAAAAGGAGAAAAATTGAGTTCACGTTTTCTCAAGAAAACTTAACCAAGGCAGAGATTTCCTTTAATTGAAAGTCTATTTCAGAAACTTTTTGTGTGTTCTGAGTTATTAAGCTTTTCTTTTATAAAAAAAGAAAATCTTTTTGACTGTCTCTCCCTCTGCAAGTGTTAAAAACATAACATTTTCAACATATTAAAATCAAAATAACAAAGCAGTTATTCACTTCCTTGTGAAAAGTGGAATATCTGTTAGTCCATGATAGCTCACATTGAATAATTTTGATATGGTTTTAAGTAAATTTCAAGCAACTTTGCCGTTCATATGTCCACAATCTGTTTCAAGGCACTTTTGTGTTCTTATCATCATGTTCCTGGTCCAATGCGACGTTCTAAATCCTGAACGATGAAGCGGAGTCAAGTGTGATCAGACAAGCTTTAAAGTTTTAATCCAGTTTATTTAAATTTTAAATTTTTCTGTTGTTGCTATTGCTGGTGTTGTTGATGTGGTTGTTGTTTTGTAGTTGCTTTCCTGAAAAGGTGGTTATCCATGAATGAAATGAGTTTTCCATTTAGAGTAGGCCTACTACTGTGGTGACATGGTCATTTCAGATCGATGATTGTTGCTAATATGAGTTACTGTGGCAAACCACATTGGAATGGGTAAAATTGAATCTTCTTACAAAATTCTAGTTTTCTCAAGAACGACTAGATGGATTTTGCTCAAAATGACACCAACAAAAGACTAAACTATACTAATTATTATTATGCAAAAAAAAAAAAAATTGTCCATTGCTTTCTGAGATATAATCAAAAACAAATGGGATGCATTTTTATTGGGACATACTGTAGACTATTACCCAGAGCCAAAGTTACAACTCTTTCCAAAGAATATGTAATATTGTTAAAAAGGTTCATTATCTGTGACACATTCTTGTAATATTCTATATTTATTCTTTCTTTTTGTTTCGGCTACACTGCTCAAGCATAATGCACAACCATTTAAATCATTTCTCAAAAACTGGTATTCAACCAATCACTCAACGTAAATACCATGTACACAAGTTGGCTTTCCGGCAAATCAGTATAGGACCAAGCATCGGCTATAACTCTGCAAACAGAAAAACTTAATGTACAATTTCCATTATAAACCTTTTCAAAATCCATTCGGAAATCTTCGGAATGTCGATCACATGGCCGTTTTATCAACCAATCATGTACGAGCTCATTAGTATGTACCTTTTTGTAAACAAAATTGTCCAAAAATTCTATTGCATTTCATTTGCAGTGCACTAAAAGTGAAAAATAATTATATTCAGACCTATACATGGTTAGAGGCACTAAAAGTGTTTTTGCTGGGTGCACCATATGCTCACTGACAGAAAGAGTGAAATTTCCATTTGAAATCGTCTGATTAAGCTTACAATTACCAGTCAACTCAGAGCGCATCACACTAAAAGTAACTTGTTAGTGCTAACCCAAATTACAAGTTCGAATTCGTAAGCAACCAGATAACGAGAACGCAAATATTACATTCTGACTATTGTGTTGAAAAGTCACCTTTTCTGTCGGCAATTGCCAGAAAGTGTAAAATCAGCTTCGGAAGTTCTCGGAAAGTCGTGTTTTGAAAAGGTCTTTTGCTCTCAAGCATACGCAGCCTTGACTGACATGAAACACAATATATCATATAGTAGCTATCCTAGAACCTACATAGCCACCATGCATCAACTGCACTACAGGTAAAATAAACATTTATTGGACAATGTAAACAAAAATCCAAGGGGACCCTGGACTCTGTATTTTTGTTTACATTGTCCAAGAAATTATTGCTTTGCCTATTGTTGCTGGAATGATTCATCTTCCAATCCTTAAAAGGTGTCAAATCTTAATTGAATGAAGCAAAAAATTTTATCATTATTGTTACAGCATAACTTGTGCCTTGGGGCTCAGTTACACATTGCGAGACATACGAATCAATAACACAAACTGGTTTGGTAATCAATATACATGTATTTCAATGACTGACACAGTGTATGTTATTTGTACATTTGGCTCTATATGGTGACGTGTGATGGAGCCCTTAGTCTCTTTCACCAATATCTCACCTGAAGAATTCCCCAGATTGCCTGTGTCGGAGGCTACTTTAGTAACGGCTGCAGGATTGTAGGTCCAGGATGTTCCGCAAACTTCTACTTTCAGGTCGTTGTCATGGTAAATCTGCTGTACTTTACCAATCTTCCCAAGTGTCTGCAAGAAAGAACAAATTAGCAAAGTTTTATGCTACTTCTAAATAATAATAATAAGTGGTTTTTGTATAGCGATATTCCATTTAGATCAAACCGCTCATGATTCGCTGCAGGTAGATCGTCACAATCATTTCACTTCATTTAGGCGTTTTGTGACTTTTCAAGCGCATATCCTATCGGTAGAACTTTAGATTGTAATATGTACCCTTTATGCAGCTTCTCATATCCTGGGTGGGGGCAGACTATGATGGACAAATCTGGTGACAGTTTTAAGTGCAGGAAGAAGACCGGAGTACCCGGAGAAAAACCTGCGGAAGCGAGTGCCTGGAACAGGGATTGAACCCACGACAGTCCTATTGGCTCATCAATTGGTGCAAAGCGAGGGAAGTACCACTACGCTAACCCGCTTCCCCGATGAAATAATGAAAAGAATATCTGCATAATAAGTAATCAGTATTGTAGATTCCAGGTGTAATTAACGATAGCCAGGGGAAATAATTGGAGCTAAAACCTTTAGTATGTTTATACTTAAATCGGGATAAACAGGAGTCCAGGAGTTATATTACTAGTATTCACCAAAGACAATTAAAGCCCTGTTTTGGTCAAAAACAAGATTTTGCAATCTACTTTACTAAAACCCAGCTCTTGGTTTATTTGTCCAATCACATTGATTTAGTGACTGCAGCTGCTAATGAGTGATGAAATAGCTACCATTGCTAAATATTAATGATGTTAGTGTAAGTGGCCCCAGATTTCAAATTACATTATTGGCAACAAATGATATAGGAATTGGTTCAATGATGAAAGGTAGAGTTTTTTCACACAACACTTTTATATGCTACATCAAATGTCAGTGGCAAAATTGACTTCTTGGACCCCTAAAAGTTTGAGAAATGCTTGACTGATGGGTTCAAAACTGGATTGATTTTGTCATTCACATCACTAAACATCAGAAACGCCAATAATATATCTAAAAATAGACTTTTATGGACCTGAGATTTCAGATCTTGACCTAATTCAGGCGAATGAGATCACTCGTCATCACAAACCTAAAATGAAGCCAAGAGAGCTTTTCATTACTCACGTACATTAGGTGTAATATAATACAACTGATTAAAATCACTCGCCTACAGCTCACCTAACAAGTTTTGAGGAGAGATTTGTCACTCACCAGCAATTTTCAACAGACAAGGCCTGCCAATTCTTGCATCATATGCCCCACCTTCATTTCAAAGATCATGAGATATAAATTAAATAAATAAAATTGCAGGTGATTTATAGTGCACTTCGCGGGTCCCCCGACTTGTAATTCCACACGGCCTCAGCACACTTTACAGAGCAGTTCTAATCATTGGGTTAAATCACTACTTGGACTCCCTGGGGCCAAAGGGCTTACTGCGGCCTACATTATTGGCGCAGCCCTAGCTTGAGCAACTCACACCCTCATAGAATATACAGTTTTCGCACACTCAGCTCCAGCTGGACTCGAACGCGAAACGATCGATTGAATCTAAGGAGCCCATGTTTAACAGTCCGAGAACTAACCGACTGAGCTAGCGAGAACTATGATTTATTTATATATGATTTTGATACACCAACACCTTGGAAATCAAATTTCCACCTGCACTATAATTTAAGAGTTTAATTCTTGAATGTGTGCATGTATGCAGTTGTCTCTGACATGAGCATACATTTTCAAGATTTTTGTGTGTGCTTCAAACTAAAGACTTTTAGTACACGTTAGCGATTTAAATCCAACAACAATAGTTTTATCTACTTGTTGCAAGAATCCATAAAGATTTTCACATCTCTGCACAGCCCTTGTAGCATATTCATACAACCTGCGTGTCACCTAGCCAATCAGAACGCAAGAATACAAAATATGCGGAGTTGATTGAAAATTCAAAACACACAGCGCTTCTTGCGTTCCGGTTTGCGTGGCAGGCGTTAAGTGCGTATTAATCTTTTATAGTCTTTGTCTGGTGATGATTTACTAAGTTTTGAGACGTTTTGGACTTTGATGGCCACATAAAGGCCAAAAGATGTAATATTGTTTTTCTGTCGTGTACGACTTAGATTAATAAATTTGCATTCCATTCTGCTCATAAAATGAGAAAAAATCAATTGATGCACTTGCAGTAAAATGTGATTGCTGTCCAATACACTTGGTCCCTACAGGACTTGTGAATTAAAAGAATCGAAATTGACCGGTCGTGCATTGGATTTATCTCATTTCACTTCTAACATGAAATGCGCATTTATTAATCTATAATTAACTTACAGGTAACATGGCTTCAGCCCATTCACCATGTCCCCTCTGCAGTGCTTTCATCCTTTCTAGATCACTACAAATCTGCACAAGATCTCCCACTTGGAATGGTGATACTATAGTAGCCTCGTTTCCCCCAGATGCGCTACTAGAACTAGACGGATTGGCCTTGGTCAACACTGCTGGGTTGAAGGTCCATCTGTTGACAATGTTGGAAATCAAGGATGTTAGTTAAACAATGAGGAAACAGTGTTTGCCCCCATCGTGCTGTAATATATTGGGTCAAATTATTGTAATTTTGGATTTTTTTCTGAAACAAGCTTGTCTGTGCAAGCAATATTGATTTGATGCAAAACAGTATGTACATTTTATTTCACAAGCAAACTATCGTATGTATAATGTACACACATTTCTCGCAGGCGAAGTCCAAAAATGCCAGAGTCATAATAAATCGGCCTCCATTAGTATCAAAATGAATATGGTTTTAAATTTCTTTAAACCTTTTTGAGGTATGATTGTCATTCAGACTTGCCATGTTTGGTACTTGCCAAGTTTTACCCAACTTGAATTGAACTCTCTTCTATTGAGAGAGCGTGGTCGAGCAGTTAGAGCACGGGTCTCGTAATACAGAGGTTGTGGGTTTGAGCCCCGGCGGTTTACATCTCCTTTTTCCTTGGGCAAGAAACTTTACTCTAATTGCTCACATTAAGCCATTGGTCCCCTGTGCGAATGCTCCTTCTTGGGGCGCTGCATACAGTGTATACCTGGTCAGTCTATCACTGTTTTACCAACTTTGAATTGGACCCTCACCTTTTGTGGTGGCCATTCAATCTAAGTGTAGATTGAGGTTGCACCAGTGTCTCTATACTCTATAAATTTTGAAGTTTACAGTAAGCAGCCGATAAAGGTGTCAGGTCCACGCGTACTGGTACGCACTTGTTTTGATCTTGCAAATGTCACTTTTTCTCATTTTTTGTGAAAAATAGGTCTGTGACCCACACTTTTTATTTCATTAATTGAAACAACATACTTTAGCGCAAATTTTGTTAAAAACTTGACACAAAATTTCAGTGGGAAGCTTTTGAATAAACATTAAATAATGCCACTTTTGCCACATTCCCAATAGACTCCTATACTAATTTGCTCCAAAAATGCTATTGTTAAACTGACTCGCATGCAAAAATGAGTCCGGTGACCCCCAATTTTTATTTTTTAAATCGGTTGTACATCGATAAAATATTATTCATGCCAATTTTTACCAGCAAATTTCAGTTAGACCTATCATGGACCAGACACCTTAATGCACAAAAACTGTTACGACCATGTGGGGCAATGGAAATAAATTAGTCAATATTCATAACAAAGTACCCAATCTTGCTGAATATTCAAATAAACTTTTGTTTAAGGTTTGTCCATGTGGTAGCAATAAAATAAGTCAAAAAATAATACCAAAATCTGGGATGATTGCTTTTGGTTATTGGATGTTTGATTGCAAAGTTACATCCAAATTGGTAAAAGGCATCTGGGTGATTCGGAAAACTATAGTTCTGAGAAAATCGAGTTGAAAGTTTTCGTACTGAGTAAAACTTGAATGGAGAGAGGATTTTTATCTTGGTTTTTAACACCTTTTTCTTATGTTTAAGATGTTGGAACCTGATTAATATGATAGAACACACTTTAAGGTAACATTTGATGAAATTAGAAATTCGACTTTGGACTTGATTTTAATGACTATGCTGAGCGCAATGGCCCATATTTCGTTATCTATTATGCCAACCTTAAGGTACCTTTCGATATGACGGGTCACATATGCAGTGATTTGGCCTTAATCAGTCCTAATAAATCATTGCTAGTCTCTTACACAACACAAAAACAACAGTTAACAATGTTGTAGAATACAAGGGACATAATATGAATCTTGTAACAGAGTCTGATTGTTTACTGCATACTTCAGGTTTATAGTATACAAATATTGACTGCTTTGAGGGGCATGGTTCAAATTATTTTCCCGAGGTGATATCAAACCATGAATATGCCCGAAGCGAAGCTGAGGGCATATTCATGGTTTTGGTGCATATTCATGGTTTTGGGAAATAATTTTAGCCATACCCCGAACTAAGAGCAGTCAATATTCTTTTTATATACCGAATATAATAGATTTTTGTCCTCTAGTTGGTTAACAGAACCATTTTAGCACTCAAAGTGCCCGATGATAATTTACGTAGGGCCTATTTGTTTATCTTTTCAGTGATGACCGTGTCGTTTTGTGCGCACAAGATAACTAGCTTATGCACTGTAGCGTGTGTTTGACCATGAATACTTAAAGTAGCGTGCGTGAAGCTCGAGTTACACAACGCAAAATACATTGAGCGGGCCTTGTGTAACTATGCCCGGGCATACATGTAGTAAACTTATAGGGCCTAGTTAAATCCAGGCCCTCACTTTTAACCAATCAGAGGACAGGAATCTATTATATATGTGAGGTATATAAAGTATTATAGGAGAGGTATTTTGGTTGAAATACAAATGAACACCACCACGAAGAGCTTGGTTGTGGTTGATTTATTAACCACACCTAGGACTAATAACCACTTATTTCCTAATCAAGAGGTATTTTGCATGTGATTAATAATCACCAAATAACTGCTACTTCCTCAACTTATAATGCTGTCACATGACTAGGAAATTGTATTTTTATTCCATTTGTTAGAAAATAAAGACTGCAACTTTCAAGAAATTATCCTAAAAGTACCCAATGAACAAATTTGTAAAATACTCCTGTAAATACCTGTTGCGGCCTATTCTCAAAATAACTGCAAAAGTATTGACCAAACAAAAATGAATTGAACAATGCAGACAAAATGCAGAGTGGGAAATGCATTATCAAACAATGGAGCCCTGCACTCTGAATTGAATTTTTGTTTACACTGTCTAAACAAATTCTGTATGGTTTGTAAATATATTTACAATGCAGACAAAAATGCAGGGTGGGAAATGCATTATCAAACAATGGAGCCCTGCACTCTGAATTGAATTGGTTTGTAAATATATTTACAATAATAAGAGTGTCTTACCTGTTACCACTAGGATAAGAGACGACGACATCATGGTCTTCATCAATGCCAACAACGGTACCAGTGGCTCCAAGAGTCTGTTAAGAAACAATTTTAAATACTTAACCATCAATAAATTTCATATTTAAATATTAAATTAATTAATATTCAAACAATTTATATTTAAATTCATAAAATAGATTATGCATAATTGCATATTTTGTAGGTTTGAAGATTACAAATAGCTCTAAAATTACTTTAGACCAGGAAAAGCCTGTTGGTGACTTATGACTTTAACCATTGATATCCTTCACAACAACTTCATTCATTCATTCATTCATTAAAGGTTTATTAAGAACTGTCATTGCAGCAAAAAGCAGCTGAATTACAACAATTTTACATTACAATTTTGACGATAAAATATAAACACCACAATAGCAAAAATATATATAAAAATGTTTGATCACAAGTAGTGGTATCCACTGCTTTTCCAGCTTGAATCATCATTCATACAGAGGGCAGAATTCTTTTGCGCTTCAGTGAATCATATATATGTGATCTAAAGAATATGGCCATATGTCATGCTTACCTAACCAGATTGCTTCCCTTATTCTCTGGTTTGTGTATTGGAGTCTGTAGCATCTTTGAGAATGGCATTAGCTTTCATAGGCTGCTCTCAACCTGTGCCATACAAAGCAGGGGGAGCAGGGGCTCAAAATAGCAGGCCAAAAATCATAATATTGGGACAATTTTTCCTCCTTCGAAAAACTTACTGTCCTGTTGTAAAATTTCAATCAAAATTAGCCGATTTTTGCACAAATTTCAAGGTTTTATATTTATTTTTAGCTAAACTTTAGTTAGCAAATTTGACAATTGTTCGCACACATTACAAAGGAAATTCTATAAATAGCCCCCAGTTTGACTCCCGTCACCGCCACTGATGGTATATATACACATTAGATGTTGAAATTAGCACTTATATTCAGTATCAATTTAGATTCAGATGCTTCTATCTTACTCAACTTCATGGATAAAATACATTAAAACAATAAAGCAAGAGAAAATTGAACAAATTTGATTCTTTTCATTATTCTTGTTTATCTACTTCTGATAATTAATTGTGACCTTTGTGTACTTTCTGACTATCTATTAAGCACATGAAAAAGACTGTAGGGGGAGTTCTGGGACAAGAGGAATAAATTTAATTAATGCAAATGTCCTCCACAGAAGCCATCCTCAGTATACATCTGAAGTATATGTACCCACGATTTATCCTTCAGATAAAAATATTATCAGAGCACCAGTATACCTCTGTATCCACCTAGTATATACAGGACTGAACACCCCTCTGATGGTAATGGCAGGTAATTTGAGTGTGGGTGGTTGGGGGGGAAGAGGTGGCCGTCGATTAACTTTGAAAAGTTTTTGACATACTGGCTAATACTAAAAAATACCAATGTCCAGCCCTGAGTATTATATATATGCACCACTTAGGGCTTCTGCATGTAGGGAGCTGTGCATACAAACAGAAAAAGATGGCCACTGGCTAGGTTACTAAAAAGCGAGTACATACAATTACCATTCAGAAATAATTCTAGGAGGTATCTAGCCATGTAACCACAGACTGCATGAGAATGACTATTAAGTCTATATACAGTACTGGAGTACCACAAGGTACAATTTTAGGTCCATGTAAGCTTACCTCAAACATGCCATCTGTCCACCCACCATGACCATGTTGTAATGACTGTACAATCTCTAGATCTAGATCTACATTGACTTGATCACCTAATGCAAACATGCCATGCACTCCACGACTACCTGGACCTTGTTCACCTGTACGGTGAGGAAGCAAAAACAAATTAATAAAATAGTTAACATCAAGACCGGGTCATTTGAAAGTATCAAACTTCTTACTTTTTAACCAGGATCAAACATCATCCAAATTTAGAGCAAATTTTTCAATGGGTTCAGCCTCTTATGTCTACATGTGGGATATTTTGGGGTTTTTTGATCAAAATCTTTTCCAGGGGTGAAAACTAGAAAAAATATTTTGCCCATCAAAAAATAGTATTTTACCATTTTAACACACATCTTTATAAAATTCACAAAAAACCCTTGAATATATCCTCTACTAATGAAAAATTGTGAAAAGATAATGATTTTTTAAAAACTGTTCTGTTTAGCTGTAAATTACATTTGTAATATTCTTATTTAAGGCTGGTACAGCATACATTTTGCCATCTTTCCGCAAATCAAATTTTGTTTTGAGATGGACGTAATGCATTGATCGAAATATGATGTGCCATCATAGATTAATAAAAGTACAGATAGGAAACTAGTCTATTTGCACCCTAAAAACTTGACTAAGTTAGGGGATTGCGCCACGCGGGCGACATGCCTAGACCGACGCTGTGCGAGTGCGTGGTGACTCTGCCATGTGTTCTGTCGTGCACAACTATTAATTGACTACAACGTAATACGCATCTTACATTTTGCCGCCAAATTGTGTGTAAGCAAAGAACAACGCTTGACTGGCTCTACAGCCGCATTCTCTGTCAAATTACCATTTAGTTGCCAGAGTACGCGTGCCATATGCTGGGTTTCTGATGTATTTGGCTTTTCCCCAGTAATGTCTTTAATTGTTTTGTGTACTTTTCTAAATGTATTTATGAATTTTTGTTTTTTGTACCTGACTGGGTGGATTAGAGGAGAGGGATTTTGTCAAAAAGAAAAACCAGACCAAAATGTTTCAGTGGTTTATGATCATCAAATCAACTGTGTAAGAAAGAAAACGAAAGTCAGAAAGCAAACTTACCTAGGCATGGGAGATGATCTCTGTAGAATGTCCCGCCTTTGGCATCACTCACTACCTTCAAATCAGACTACAGAAATAAGAGGAAAACAATCATCAATTATCTATTTTCATAGCACTTTAAATTATCACATTTATGAACCCACAGAGAGTAATCATAAATAAAACCATATGACTGCATACAGTTGTTAAATCTGTCCCATTGATTGGGAGAGGACATCACAGACTCGGCAGCATTTTTATTCCTGTATCGGATTTTTCCTGAAGTTTCATCGTAACTTGTTGCAACTATAGCACATCCAAACCTTTCGTGCCTGTTTCGTTTTGAGTGTATTTTTTGCGTATATACGCGTGCTAGTTAAATCAAGGCGCACCTAAATGACGTATCTTTGATGAGGTCTAAGAGGATGCACAATAACAAATATGGCACCCACTTGTGGTTGGTCAGGATTATGCTTGTCTTGAGTGGACATGAATACCCCCTATTTCCCAATTTGTGCCCTATGGCTGATGATGCCATCACACAGGCCGGTATAGCAAGTCCATGATCTCCCTAAATATTTTTGGTCTGGCCAAATCTATTTGGAAGAGAGATGAGTACTCTAACGGCCGTGTGCCACACACCAAGACTCTACAAAACAGAATTGCATGAAAATAATCGTCACATGAGTGCAAGAAAGTTGTATCTGCAATGGCTGCCCTAAGTTATATTTATTTTACACCTTGTAACAAGAATGTGAAAAACCACTCAAAATGTTCTTGTCTTATGTCAGTGATTCTTGAAATGTCACCTGAAGAACCATTTCAAGAGCCACTGACTCTAAGACTGGAGATCATCCAGTGTGCAGTCAAAATTAATTACAAATAGCAGCTATTGCAGATACGACTTTATTGGACTCGCATGACGATTTGTCATATCTAGCTCAGAGCAAGTCGCAATAGACACTGCTGAGCATGCAGACATGGTTTGCATGTGAAACATGCTGACTATGCGTCAAGTGAAGATATGCTATCTCCCTGATTCACAACTGCTCCATAATAAGCGACAACAACATAAGCGACAACAACATGACGGCAAGCATCACTATCATCACAAGTTGGCAAATGTTAGTTTAAAAAATATCAATAAAAGAGATCAAAGTCACACACAGAGAGGGGACACCACTATGATGATGGGTACAACGTCCACAAAAGCAATGGATGGAAAATATCACCTTGCCCTTAATACAGTTTTTTATTATGAATTTTTATCCCATGGATTTTACAAATCTGATGATGCGGCACCACTTTAAATAGTATAAGATCAGTAATTCAATGTGAAGCGCTTACCATGCCTTCATATCCCACCCTATACAAGTTCTTGGCTCCATTATCCCACAACACATAGGCAGCACTCCTTGGACTTGTAGCACTCCAATCTTGGATCTCAGTCACTTTACCACGTCTTCCATTCCCGCCATCTTGATCTTCCCATTCCCAGTCTACACCACGGACAACCCGGGCTCCGGGAAATATGCCACGTGCCATGATCTTTTTACTCTTGCGTCTTGGTTCCAGTGCAACTCTAGAATTAATTGAACATAAATATTAATCAATAAATATAAAATCCTGCATGGTTACCTGTATATATCAAAGATTTAGAGGCTTAAGTTTTTAAAGTGTGACACTGTATAAAGCAAAAAGAGTTTGGTCCACACAAAGAGCATATCTGGATGTTAGAGACTTTCAGCTTTCAGAATCACCACAGATATGATACAACTTGTGGACATTTTAGAGGTTGAAAATGGGTATCCCCCCCCCCCCCTCTACCATTGAATTTCTTACAACAGTGCGACTCTAGAATTAATTGAACATAAATATTTTAAATCAATAAATAAAATCCCGCATGGTTACCTGTATATATCAAAGATTTAGAGGCTTACATTTTTAAAGTGTGACACTGTATAAAGCAGAAAGAGTTTGGTCCACACAAAGAGCATATCTGGATGTTTGAGACTTTCAGAATAACCAAAGATAAGATAGATCATAACGTGGACATTTTAGATGTTGAAAATGGGTATCCCCCTCTACCATTGAATTTCTTACAACTTCGTCCAGTGTCCAGCTGTGACACGCCACCTAGCAGATGCTGTCAAAGGTAGTAATTTGGTGCTAGTCATAACTTGGTTGGAATTATTTGTCTCTAATTACTTACTTAAATATCCATATGTTTTTATACCATTACACATGCTTCAAATGACAAGAAATTGTCTTTTTTAGGTGGCACCCATACATCATTGTACATGGGACTAATGATATTTCAGGCCCAAACATTTTCCTTTTTGATTGAACAGTGTAGATTTGGATATGTGGAGCTGATTACCCTGACTTAAATCCACACAATGCATCCCTGTACACACAATTCAGTCAGCTGATGTGATTCAATTGTGGCAGAGATGGGTACAAGTGGGACTAATTGTAGAATAGGCCTGAGCGCACTTCTTGGTAGTATGACTCATAGAGTATGGAAATAAATTTTCTAAAATCATGTAATTCCAGGAAAAGTGAAAATAATTAATTAATTTTACCATGTTTTTTACTGACTTACTTATCAACCATGTTTTTTCTATAGGAATATATAAGAAATGACCAAAAAATTGACCAAATTCATAAAAAGTATGCACCAGATCGCTCCATTTCAATCTAAAAATCTTTTATTTCTCAGACTCCCCCCTCAGTCGCACAAGTACGACTGCAAGTGTTTCTCTTTAAATTAGCCCCTACAAAATACACAACCACCAGCCGCCACTGCACTCACCTCTCACTGTTTGGGGTGTTGATGCGATAAAATCTATGCCTCAGATGATGTTTGTCTCCATGGTAACACACTGAGCACAGGTCATAATTGGGGCATTCTGCACACTTCCATCTGATGCCGTAGATAGGCTGCATGCGACATGTATCACACATGGTACCGTCATGCTTCACACCTGCATAAAAAGGAAGAATAGGAAACAAAAGTATCTGCATAAACAAATGTGAAAACAGAATGTACAATACATATATATTTACAGAGAGTTTTTGAGTGTGCACCAGTAAAATCAAAGTTTTTTATCTATAGTCTACTTGTAATGTGAATGAATGATGGTTGAAATAAACTAAAATCATTTATTCTGCAAATAATGATATATTAATCCTGCAAGTGAGTCCCGTTTTTTTCGAGTCCCGTTTTGCTTTCAAGTCCCGGGTCCCAAATTTGCCTACTCGAAACCCAAAAAACAGTGCATAAGTTGAGTTGCCAAATTATCATTACCAAAATATTCCAATAATCATTTCACTGGCGGCCATAAGTTGCTAAATTACCTTAAAAATTATCAAATATCAAAATCTACTTCCGAAAGTAGTCGCAAACTTTATCAAACATGCGATGTCTCTTGCAGGAAGATAGCCGATTTCTCTATGTTTTGTTACAAACATCGCAATCTGTTCTTCGTGGAGTCGCCATTTTGACTACTACAATCACGATTGCGCATGTCTGACAAGTATGATAGCACCGTTATATAACCGTGAACAACGCCATCTGTTGACGAACATTCAACAGATGCAAAAAATAGTTAACAGACTGTTGAATATTCGTCAACAGATGGCGTTGTTCACGGTTATATAACGGTGCTATCATACTTGTCAGACATGCGCAATCGTGATTGTAGAAGTCAAAATGGCGACTCCACGAAGCAGCGAAAATAATATTACCACGTCGATTTAGCTAAGTTCCCCGATTTAAGTCCCACTCGTAATTTGAATAAAATCTGAGGTAAAAAATGGTGGGACTATACACGCGTCAGTACGGTATTAAATCAGCCGTTTTTAAGCCTGAAATGTGCCCTTCAGTAAAGTGCAAAGACCTTAAGGAGTGTAACTTTTGGTACTTGTGCACTAGTACTACTTCCGTGTTTCCGACTGGTGCCTTTTCAACTTACATTTTGAATCTTAAAATATGATTCGAGTCCCGGGTACCCGTTCGAAAATAAAATACGAGTCCCGGGAGTGAAAAAACCCGAAATCTGCAGGCTTGAATATACATGTACATTACAAAGCGTATCTCTTTGTTTTTGTTCAAAAATCATGCTTCAAATAAGAATTCAAATAATGATTAGAAAAGCAAAAATTCATGAAAAAAAAAAATGTATGGTGTATTAATATTTAAATGCAACCAGAAATGGTAATGAGTCGGGCAACAATAAGAAAAAATCCACAAGCGTTATTACGTTTATGCACACAAAATACTCTGTTGCAGTGTTTCCGCTAAGGCCGTATGGCGCGCAATTGGCGCAGGAGCGGTGAAAATTGGCGCAACGAGTTTCTGAAAATGTGCGAGAAAGATATTTTTCTAGCTTTATTGAGCCAATTTTCAGCCACAGCTCATGATTTTGGCACAAGCACCTCTTAGACTTGGTCAAACTTGTTCGAATTGGCGTAAGCTCAAAAACCTTAGCGGACACAATGCTCTGTTGTGTTGTCAAAATTTGAGGGAACAAGCGCAGATTCGATCATATAATGAATTATGACCTAATGTCCTTTTCCCAAACTGATATCTGATGGCTTTTACATTCATAATTTTGTGCAACACAGAAAATCTTGGAAACTAGAATATTTGAAAAATGGTAATTAAAATGTTGGGTTTGTAAATGGAAAAATAGAGGCATTAATCTAGACATAGCGTATTTGTGTAAGCCGTAACATATTCGGTAAAACTTACTGCGAAAGAAGTAAGTTCATTTTTTCACCTTTCCATGCAAAAATATCCCAAACTTTACAACCCCCTTAAAGGGGCATTGGACAAAATTTCAAAATTTTATTTGTGGATGATATACACTTCATATGTTAGCAAACTATTTTATCTAGCTCTAATCTTACTCCAAGCTAGTGACTGTGAAATGAATGGCCAGCATAGAAACCGATTAACCGGATCTGATATTGGGCACCGAAACATGGTTAGATAGTTCTTGTAACAGCAGTGAATTTTTCCCGAGCTCATTTACCGTGTTTAGGAAAGACTGACCACCAAATACAAAAGGTCAAGCGCATGGAGGTGTATTGATTGCCATCAGAAATAATTTCATCTGCTTACGCAGATTTGATTTGGACACAAACAACGAGATAATATGGATACAAGTTGAAATAGCTGGTTCTAAACCAATATTGATATGTTCATTTTACCGACCCCCAAACACCGACAGAGACTATATGATAAACTTCAGAGAATCGCTTGAGAAAATCAAAAACATCACGTCGTACAATATCTGGATCGGAGGCGTTTTTAATTGGGAGATATTATTTGGGAAAACCAAACTGTTAAACCAGGGAGTTCAAAACCTTCTCTCTGCAGAAACCTAATTGATACTGCCAACGATTTCGGATTGTCTCAACTTGTTACAAAGACCACGAGGAAGAAGAACACTTTAGATCTCTTCTTCACCACCAATCCAAGATGTAATACCAGGCATCAGTGATCACGATGGTATACCGATAATTGAGACTAATGTAAATCCAACAACAACTAAACAAAACCCCAGAAAAGTGTACATGTAAGGCAAAACCAACATGGAAGGACTCAAAACAGGAACAAAATTAATAAGTGATGATTTCTTGTCAAAGGATTTGTCCGATACTACGGTGCAGGACCTATGGAATGATTTCAAAAATAGACTCACACTGGTTGTGGACGAAAATATTCCATCCAAAATGGTACGTAAGAGACACAATTCTCCCTGGATTAATCAAAGAATTAAACGTTTACATCGCAAGAAACAAAGAGCTTATAACACTGCCAAAAAGAAAAATACTGACGAAGCATGGGACTCATACAAAAATATAAGAAAGACAGTAAAGAAAGAAACTAGAAAAGCTTATA
>JXSR01S041802.1:26823-44990 GCA_000969725.1 Ophiothrix spiculata | reverse complement strand
CCCCCCCCCCGGCAATGCAATAACACTTTATAGTAGTAGATAATAGTCACTTGATCTCCTTGAGTGTAAAAAGCTCTGTCACACATCACCGTACAAAGTCCTGTAAAATGCAAAGGCTGTCCAATAAGGTGCCCAAAATTTGTTTTTTAAATGCTTTTTACCATATGAAATTCGATGTTGAATTATAGAACTTATCTTCAAAATCATCAGAATTTATCTTCAATAATCATTATCCCAAAATCTGATAAATTTATTGTACTAAGCGAACTTTAAAATAGGCTTTGTATCGCGTTTTTCTTCGTTCGTTTCCCGGTGAGTCGCCATGATGTTTACTTGTTTACAAACTAGCGAACGTAATCCTCGTCTTCTTTGTCAAGTATGAATATCAATCATAATGTGCATGCTGACGTCACGGTCACTATGTCTTGATAGAAGTCGGGTCTAGTCGGAATATTCAAGGTTTGCCTTGCTTGTCAAGATGAAGAGACGACAAAAGTCTTCTGTTTTCATAGCATATAGCAATGAAACAGGTTTTTTAATATAAAGCAAGTGAAGTAACCATTGTTTTCTAGCTGTATTCTTGTCAATAGTTGCATTTTATGTCTAAAAAGGCCCTTCTTGAGCAAAATTGCTATTTTAGTAAAATAAGAAAATAGTTGAATTTGATGTTAAAATGCCTCTTCTGAGCCCTTCAAATTGCTGAAATCTAAGAGCTCCCGAGGGCACTGCCCCCTTAACCCCCGCTGGGGGCCTTAAGTGGTCCCCTGGACCCCTAGCCTTTTGAATTTGGACACCTAATTTCAAATCCTGCCTAAACCCTTGTTGTGAAACCACACCCTCTCCTCCCTCTCCAACCCCAGGCAATAACCTACCACTACATCTTCTTGAGTGTAAGCGACAGGTGGGGTCTTCTCGCCGAACTTGTGATGCGTAACGCGATTCACTCGCAATACACCTTTCTCCTTGAACACCCAACTCGACAGGGCTTCGGCAAGAGCTTGGTTGCCAGATTGGTCATATCTGAAATTAATTTGGAAAATTGATTAGATTATTTGTTCTTTCTTTTCGGTCAGATTTATGCGTTACCAGTCCATTTATTTACTCCCATTTCTTGACGTTTTGTCTTCCACTGGAAAACTTCATCAGATCGTAAAGTTCTCCGACAGAGATATGATGAAGTTTTCCAATATAATAATAGACGAAATGTCAAACAAATTATTCGACGGAAGACGAAACGTCATACAACGTGAGTAAATAACTGGATTGGTGCGCATAAATCTAACCAAAATACGATTCTCAACAATCTTGACGAAGTTATTTCAAGATTGATTAGATTAAGTATTTTATTTTATATGGAACTGCTTGTGAGCCAAATCACAAAACTTTAAAATCAATCTGAAATCATAAACTTTAAAACCACATGAATTTTATAACTGATATTAACTTTTCAAAATTCAGATCTGATTTCAAAACTTTTTACTATGCTACAAAGCATAGTAAAGCAGTTTGGAGCTGGTGGCCAATAAACAACTTGGAGTTGGTTATGCTGTGTTTTATATAAAATGTGTTTTAACGTTTCATAATCTTAGCCCCAGGGCAGGGCATTGTTAAACCGTTTTCTTTTCAAATATGTAAAATTATATGTGAATTTCCAGTACCTCCAAATTTGTGGTTTGAATTATGATGTCTTGTCACAAAAAATAAATTACACATTGTGTTGCACTAAAGAGGAACCATATGAAATTAAGGCCCACCAATCAATTTTCACTTTTTTAACCTCAAATTCCTGCCAAAAGTACCTCTTGACAGAATTGTACCATCAGGTAGCCAAAAGACTTGTGACGTTGCGACCATCACGACAGAGCAATCAATATATCGCGTTGTGCTTGCTGCAAAATTTTCAAAGTGAGACAAGGTCAAGTTTGCGCACTTACAATTTTTGACATCATGCTACTTGTATGAATGACAGCCACAACAGACACTCTGAAACCAGCTTTATTGACTTACTTCTCTGACCCTGGCGCAGCCTTTTGTACCGAAGCCTGAAAGAACTCGTCGCTGAACATGTCTACCGAGCCGCTGAACACTACGCGCGCATTGTTGCGTGCTTGCAATGCAGCGACCATCAGCGTGTTCTTGCCCACGGCATGCGGGTACTCTGTGACCTCCTTGGTTGGGTCGTGTGAATATGCCGATGATTTGCCGTGTAAGATGTCCAGCACCAGTGGGTTCTCTGGGTCTGCTGTCAAACTGTAAAAAGATACACAAAGAGTTGGTTGTGATAAATATGACACATTATCTTCTAATGAATATCCTCTCCCTTCTTGATAATCCCTTACGGCGGTGCACACACAGGCAAAATCAAGCATTTATGCATAAAAAATAACATGAACCCCTAAATCACTGCCAGGCGTAGCGCCAGGGTTTGTTGTTAGGAGGGGCAAGGCCAAAAGGTACAGTCAAAAGTTTCTGACATAGCTTTTGGAAACTTACTAGCAAAAAAAAGTCTAACAAGACGAATCATAGAGATCTGTTTCAATTTTTCAACAAACAATTTAAACAAAATAACGTTTTTAATTATTTTTAAAGCATTTCTACACATTCTTTCTGGCCCTCTAATTTCTTTTCCTTTTCCTTTATCCACTACCTTTTTTCTGTCTTTTTTTTTTATCTGGGAATCCTTTGGAGGGGGGGGGGGCTGCCTCCCCCTGTGGAGCAACCCCTGATCACGTTCAAGTATGCCAGACATTTTACCAATTTAATCAAAACTTATTCGAGAGTGATCAAGATTTGTGATATTAATACCGGCATGTGAAATAATCTGTCGTAAACAAAGAATTTTTGATGCTCGTAGCCATTTTGTTATCGCTCATGGAGCACAGTTATTACACCTCTGGGTTTGTTTCGAAACAGTCCTGATAGGTAAGCTGATAGTGTAAACATTTATTTGACGTATAGATGGCATGTGCAATTGAATACGCCAGTGTAAGAAAACCTCAACTCAAATAGCTCCCTTCTGTTAATCATACTTATAAAATATAAATGCATACAAATCTCTGAAAATGCTTTCACATCACACTAAAATAGCATTTCCGTGTCAATATCCTAATCATAGTGTCACATTTGACCTTGTTGTTGACTTTTTTAGACATTGTTAGATAATTATTATAGTACATAGTTGCTATATTTAAACAGCCAGTACAAGAAAACCCCAACTCCATGAGCTCCCCTCTGTAGTTATATAATAGAAAAATTATCTAACAATGTCTTAAAAGTCAACTACAAGGTCAAAATGTGACGCTATGATTGGGATGTAAATGCTTTTTTAGTGATTTGAAAGCATTTTCAGAGATTTGTATCCATTTATATTTTACAGAACTTAACAAAAGGGAGCTATTGGAGTCGGGGTTTTCTTGTACTGGCGTATTCAATTGTGCATTTTAATTCACATGTAAACCATGTCTGTGTTTCCAGCAGTCTTTCTTGCGATTTACTCTGAGCTAAGCACAGCAATTTTCCAGCAAATTCATTTTGAAGAGTATGGTATGAGCAGCCATAAAATGCCAGAGATGCAATGGGAACAGCTCGCTAATCCGACAGCTCGTTAGTCCGAAAGCTTGTTAGTCAAAGGCTCGCTAGTCCGACAGCTTGCTAGTCCGACAGCTCACTAGTCTCACTGCTAGTCTGAAATGTAATTAAGGCGCGCTAGTCCGAATTAGAAAAAAAATTATGTGTACATTTCAATTACCTTTTTTTTAAAATTCAGACTTGCGAGCTATTTTCAAAATTCACACTAGCAAGTCTCTTTTTATATTCGGACTAGCTAGCTCCTTTTGGGACTAGCGAGCCTTTTTCCAAGGCTTTATTTTCCCCACTGAAAAACAAGTTTGGACTAGCAAGCTGTCGGACTGGCGAGCAGACCCAGGAGCAATAACTCGCCTTCCATGAACAATAATCCAAGATAATACATGGCAATCAAATCAAAAATGGCACCCAGCACCAATTCCTTTTTAATTTTTCTGAGCATAAATGATCAATTTACACTACACTTACCCAACTCCTTTGAATAAAATAGGGCTTGGTTTTTTCCCTTTTGGCCCAGCTATTTGCTCAGCATCTATTAAATTACTTGGATCTGCTACAATTAATGTATGCTGAAAAATAAAAAGGTAAAAGTAAAAAAATGAACCATTTTATATTACACTTTAAATACCACACAAGCAAATGAAAACAAACAAGAATATGAACATAACTAGTATGCCGAGCAGTTAGAGCACAGGTCTTGTAATACAGAGGTTGTGGGTTCGAGCCCCGGGCCGGGCGGTTACACTTCTTGCTCCGTGGTTCGGAAGTCATGTAAAGCTGTTGGTCCCCTGTACGAATAGACTCCTTCATGGGGTATGCATTTCATGTACCGGTAAGTACTGTGTATCATTGATTGATTGATTGATAACTTGCTCCAATATGCATACTGTAAACATACTTATTTTGCAATCATTACTACCCATGAGTGTAAATGAAAAAAAATCAACCCGGTAGAGTATTGAGTAGAAGACTACTGGTAGTCATGTTCTACACTGCATTCAGTGCCTAGTTCTACTCTACCCTACTTAAAATGGTGGTGTTTATTCCATTCTACCCTACTCTACCCTACTTTAAATTATGGTGTCTAGCCATACTCTACCCTACTTAAAGTGACAAAATATGCATGATGACATAATTGTTGTGATCTTGTTTTACTGCTGCGTTTTCTTCGTCATATTCTACACCGAATTTAATGGTTAACTCTACCATACTTTTAATTGGTGCTGTCTGGCCCAACTCTACCCTATTTGATATAGTCAACTTACATATCCATCATCTTTAATGTCATAATTGATATGATCTATAACTGCCGTGTTTTCTTCGTCAAATTCAACACCACATTCAGTGCCTAATTCTCTAATTGGATCACCTGTAACGAAATTTTATAATAATTAGTTTAAAAATACTGGTTCACAGAACCATGCGATCACACTGGCGGACGCGATCCCAAAAAATTTAGATGTTTAGTGAGAAGGAATGCATTGTTTAAGGGTACGAGGAATCCACATGCTCAGAAAGATGTGAATCCTAACTATTTTTCTATCATGAAAAGATAAATAGTTTCCACTGCCTTTGCCGGGACTCGAACCATGGATAATGGCAGGAGTTAGTCATGCATTACGAAGCGAGCGCTCTACCGCTGAGCTATCAAGGCATTGTTGAGATCGTGAACTAAATCTAAAACATAAACATTAGAATGCCGTATTTTTCTTTTGTTTACATAAAAATTGCAATTTTTGCCTAATTGGAATGCTGGATTTGTAAGTAAATTATGCAAATGCGTATATCAGACAAAATGTAGATAATGTAGATACTAAAATCAGGCTATTCACAGCTCAAACAGGGCGAACTCAGAGTCATAATTCACACCTGGTTTTTCGGGCAAAACAACGCGGGTTTGTTACATTATCATTCAAAATCAACACAACACATTTATAAAATATTATTTGTAATTCAATAAAAAGTATCAAACCTACAATCTGTCAAAATTTGAAAACAGGCGAATCGATCGAACATCATAAAATTTCAAGGTTTCGGCGAAAAAGGTGCACATTTTTCGAAGTAGTTTATTGACGTAATTTTGACCTTGATAATGGATGTGAAATCACTACTACAGTCTCATGTATAAACTAGAGACTCTATTACATATGTACACCAAAATTGTATTATTCTGATATGTGTAAGTGGGTAAGAAGTTGCAGTAAAGATGCCGTTGGCAAAAAAGGCACCCATTTAGGGACTGTAGCCTTAAGAATGGATGATGATTGCAGGTGATGTTAACAATTGTTAGTAGAAATTGTTTTAAACAATATGTCCTACAAGGACAGTAAAGGAAAATTAGTAATTAAACAGGGATTAAGCAAGCAGCATGAAATGACCTTTTGACCTTGACCTTGGGGTTAAGTGCTATCCATGGTCCAAGTTTATTCCATGCACGGTCAAGGGTTCGTGAGTTATAGCTGTGATCTTGAAATGACCTCAGGTCAAGACCTTGAGATGACCTCAGGTCAGCTTTTAAACCATGTTGAAAATTTGACCTCAAATGACCTTGACTGACTTTGACCTTGGGTCAAGAGCTATCCATGGTCCAATTTTAATCCATATAGGGTCAAGGGTTCATGAGTTATAGCCATGACCTTGAAATGACTTCGGATGGCCTCAGGTCAACTTTTTGAACATTTTTTAGATTTGACCTTAATGACCTTTTGACCTTGACCACACCTCCAAAAAGTTTCGCAGCGCAAGTTTATCCCGAGACCCTTCATGTCACCAAGTTTCGTTACTGTAGGCCTTTAGCATGTTAAGGTTCAGGAGATACAGGCAAATGTCAACCCTTTTCACAATGCAGGCGACGACGCGGACATCCACTACTATGCCTTAATCCCCTTCTAATTTTCAAGCCAGGGGGATAAAAATGAGTGTCATCATGTAAAATCTGCTGACAAATTGCTGTTTAATTGCTTCCAGTCTGAATAACACTCATGTGCATGGTCCAAAATATGATTAAGCCATTACATACATAAATAGTGATTATTGGGGTGCCACGGCAAATGATAGAGGTTCGAAGTCAAATTGTCTCAATTCATTTTGGGCTTTGGTTAGATTTAGCCCTAGTCAATACATAGATTAGTCCTGGTCAATACATAGATTAGACCTGTTCAATTCATAGTCTTGGATTTCACTGACAGTGGTTGGTACAAGGTTTGTAAAGAGCTCGTAATACTGTCTCTCTTTACTAGTTCCATTCTTTACACAAGTATATCAAGCATTTGCTGCTTACTGTATGCGAAATGTGCGATGGCACAACTTACCTATATCTGAGCTAGCAGCGACTAAAACATTACCACCTCCATCTATGAAATCTATAACTGAACCTTCACCGATTTGACCACCAAAGTCTGAAACAAACAGCAAAATTATTTTTGGAAATATATACTCAAAATAATTAGAAAAACATAGTACTTGAAACCACATCTAGTAACTAGCAAAATGACTATGACTTACAAATCTTTTTTAAAAAATCGTGAATCAAGCTGTATAAATAATATATGTAAAAACAGGTATTTTGATGAATGTGATTATGAAATACGGATGGATATTAAACCTCTTTTGTGCATACGGACCTGAAGGTCTGATCTTAAATTCCTGAGTGGAAAATTAATATTTCGTAAAACTTTGAGCCGATACCACTCAGCACAGTGACATCCAAACACTTCAGCACATTGACCGACTCACTACCACTGATGACTCAGCTGCAATCCTCAAAAAGGACCCTAAGTGCAGGGTGCATTTACAATTAATGGGCCCTGCACTATGGGTTTCTGTTTACACTATCCAATAAATCATGACTCAGCTATCATCCTCAAAAAGGACCCTGAGTGCAAAGCACAAGACTATTATAGGCAAAGCAATTAGTTATTGGATGTTTAAACAGAAATACAGGGATGGGGTTGCATTTACAATCAATGGGCCCTGCACTATGGATTTCTGTTTACACTGTCCAATAAATCAGTGTTTGGCCTCAGGCCTACAAGTGCTTACACTCTTGCTTCTGGCTGGACCCTCACTGCTTAGCTTTGCCTCGATGCCTATAGACCTTTTCAAACCGATCTTTTCTGAAGATACCCGAAAGCTTTACGATCGTTTCCGGAAATAAATAGTACCTCAGTGCCTCATCTTTTGACAAAGTTCGACACTTCTACAGTATGTTTCCAACAACGACAAGGGTTGCAGTTTTTATCATGCACTTTTGCGATACTATCATTTTTTGTTTTCATTGTTGTCTGCTGACTGCAACTGCTGTGGCACGTGACCATGTTTTCCGAAGTTTTCCGATCGCTGTTTGAAAAGGTCTATATGGTTCTTCTTGATGGACTATTCAGCCAAAGTTCAGGACTTTTCAAAGGGTGAAATTGTGCGCTGTAAAGAAAGACATACATAACAAGCTTCTTACCTTCTACTGAGGGACAGAATAAAACTAAATGTTCATACAAATATTCTCCATAGCTTGTGAGCTTCAGACCAGGATCATTTGAGTGCCTCCCCCTCCCACCTCACCCCCGGGCAAGCTTACCTTCTACTGATGGACAGAATAAAACTAAATGTTCATAGAAATATTCTCCACAGCTTGTGAGCTTCAGACCAGGATCATTTGAGTGCCTCCCCTCACACCTCACCCCCGGGCAAGCTAACCTCTTACTGATGGACAGAATAAAACTAAATGTTCATACAAATATTCTCCATAGCTTGTGAGCTTCAGATCAGGATCATGGGTGGCTCCCCCTCTCCCACCTCACCCCCGGGCAAGCTTACCTTCTACTGATGGACAGAATAAAACTAAATGTTCATACAAATATTCTCCATAGCTTGTGAGCTTCAGACCAGGATCGTCAGCTGACTTGAATGTCAAGTCGAATCCTCTGTCTGCAAAGAAATAAAACAGAAATGTAGTATTCAGTACACATTGACTTGTGGTTTAATAGTACAAGGGCTGGTACTGAAAAGCACTTTCATTGTCAACAAACCCCTCTTAAAATTGAACGACTGCCATTAACACTGTTGATTGTGTTTTATAGACAAATTCTTAATGATTGTGACCAGGATCAACTCCAAGATGACTTGAATCTACACTTACCAAATGGCATGGGCGTCGCTAGTGGGGCAGCCAGAGCCGCCCCAATTTTTTGCAAAAAAAAAAAAAAAAGGGGAAAAAATTAGGAAGAAGAAGATTCGATCAAAACAAGATCAAAATTGAAAATACTAAACATGCTAAACAAAGATTTTGAAATTCAAGCACAATCTATGTACCAAATTGTGTGAATAATGTTTCGATATTCCAAAATTTCTAACAACTGAGGGTAACACCCTTCATTTATTTGTTCGGTCCACTGTTCAATGTGAGGCCCAGATTTTGATGGGTGAAAAATACTAAAAGTATCAGATACCAAAATATACTAGTATGTACCAAATCGCGTCAACAGTGTTTCGAAATTCAACAAATTTCTAACTTCTCAGGGGGCACATCCACAGACAGGGCCCCTTAATATTTTTTGTCTACTGTTTAATGCGAGTGTCTGAAGTTTAATGCCTAGACTTTGATGGGAAAATGCAAACTTGAGGCCCCAGGTAGCAAAATCTATGCACAAAATCGTGTAAATATGTTTTCATATTTTCGACATTTTCGAACTAGGGAAAGGGCACATCCCCTCAGAAACCTTTTTGTATGTTCCACTATTCTCAGCGAGTGCCTTGTCCAGATTTTGATGGAAAAGTGTTAACTTTAAGCAACTAAATCTATGCACATTATCGAGTCATTTGTGTTTTTAAATATTTTTTTAACTCCTCAGGGGGCATATCCCCCTCAGACACCGGTTCGTATGTTTTGTCCACTGTTCAATGTGAATCTGTCAGGGCCGTAGGAAGCAGGGGGGAGGCTGGCTCGAAAAAGGGGACGCTGACGGGACAAATTACAAAATATCGGGACGATATTTTACAACCTTTACTGTCCAGGGATTACTGTCCCGTAAATTCTTAGTCAAAAGAAGCCAATTTTAAGCACATACGTATACATCAAGGCTTTATATTGATCAATTTTTAGCTGAAAATAGCAAAATTTTCGCGCACTACGCGCGCATTACAAACAAATTGACAGTATATAAATTGAAATGAAACATGAATTTCGAGACGGTAAATGAGTTTGCCCCCATGGCTTATATGCTTTCATACGGCCCTGGTCTCTGTAGTGCCGGTTCAGAGGTTGATGGAAAAGGTGCTTACAACAACAACACCACCAACAAATGGCATTTATATAGCGCCTTTTGACCAAAGGATACAAAGCGCTTGATAGAAGAGAACAAGAAAGAAAAAGAAAACAACCAATCATTTAGGAAAAAGGTGGGTTTACTTTTTGTAAGTGACAGAGGAACTGATATTCTTTATCATGGGAGGCAAACTATTCCACCGATGAGGACCACAAACAGAGAAGGCCCTGTCACCGGTAACTGTATGTGTTCGTGGAACAGTACAGTAAGTAGATGTGGAGGAGCTAAGGGCCTAAGCATCGAGTGATTTGCGCTTTGAAATTTCTCAGGGGCACATCCCCTCAGACACCTCCTTTGCATATGTTGTAGGATAAAGAATTGATTTATATTCTATTTTTGTTGTCGGTAAAAAACACCTTTACCCCCCCCCCCCCTGACAAACACACTTTCCCCCTTAAACACTCCCCGTCCGCGTACATTCAACACAAACTTCGGCGCCCCAATTTCAAATGCGTAGCGACGCCCCTGCCAAATGGCAGGAGGACTGGCAGATGAGCTTTAACACGAAAAAGTGTTTTGTAATGCGGATTACCCACCAACGCAATCCCAGAATATATACATTTTTTATAAATTAGGCTCATCTGTTCTCTAGAGGAAACATCATCTCACACATATCTTGGCATTGATGTAACCAACAACCTAACCTGGAACAAACATATGATATCCAGGGCTAGAATTTCGGCGCGAGTCCGCAAGTCGACTCGCGTAGAGACTCCCGCAAAATTACTACAGCGCGAATCCACATGGACTCGCGCAAAAAATCATACCAAAGCTTGATTATCAATGATGATCAAAAACGTGGCCTAGACTAGGGCTAAAACGTGGCCTAGACTAGGGCTAGGCCATGCTTTTGGTGCATCATCAGCTGATCAAAAACGTGGCCTAGCCCAGCTAGGGCTAGGCCACGCTTTTAGTGCATCATCAGCTGATCAAAAACGTGGCCTAGCCCAGCTAGGGCTTAGGCCACACTTTTAGTGCATCATCAGCTGATCGAAAACGTGGCCATAGGGCTAGGCCACGCTTTTATCTGTCACCTTGCCAAACATCTGTTAAGTTCATCGGCAAAGACAGGGGATTTTTACCGATACGATGTTTTGCCGATAGTGTGTAATATCGGCCCGATACGATACATCGGTTCAAGCTTAATTGTGGTGTAACATGTGCAGTTCCATTAATTAACAGCAAACTGAAAATACTATATACAATTTATTACCATGATATACCTCAATATAGTTTAATATAAAACACCTGACCAATACTACATGTATGGTGAGGAATTGGTAAAATTTTGGACTCTCGCAAAATTCTGCTACGGGAGTCATTTTGCGAGAGTCCATAGACTCGTGTAAAATTCTTCAGCGAGAGTCCACTTGTACTCACGCCGTGCTTTGCGAAATTCTACCCCTGCATATCAATCGTATTACATCATCTGCAAATGGATCTCTCAGCTTCATCAAAAGGAATCTCTACTCACGTAACAAATCAATCAAAGAATCTGCATATTTATCACTTGTTCGTCCAATATTAGAATACTCCTCATCTGTTTGGGACTTGCACACACAGGACCTCATAAATAAAGTTGAAAAAACACAACATCGTGCAGCGAGATTTGTCTTAAATGACTACAAATGCCACAGCAGGGTAACTAACATGTTAAAGGACATGCACTGGCCATCACTTAAAAATAGACGAACTGTTGGACGTCTATCAATATTACACAAAGCCAGACAAGGACTCCTCGCCCTACCACTACCAGTTGACAACTTGCTAAAACCGGCCACACACTTGTCATGGCACACCCACGCCAATTCATACAAAATAATATCTGCCTCAAAGAACTGCATGAAGTTTTCATATTTTCCACAAACTGTGAAAGATTGGAACAGCCTACAAATACGCAATCACCACCATAGAAGATACTCAACTATTTTAAATCCTCCGTTCAAAAGCTCCTCTTGAAATCAACAAGACTAAAAACTCTCATAAAAAGCACCACACACCGTTCCTGCATGTCTGGCTCCACCTGGAGTGTTATGCAGTATTTAATTCAGATTCAGATTCAGTTGACAATGAATTTCCGTCAATACTACAATCAAAGCCCTAAAGACTAAAGTCCCATAACAAATGAAATTAGAACTCTACATGAAGGTGCAATTCGTGATTCTTAAAGTAAAAAAAAAAGCCTCACCTCTTCTAGCTAAATAAAAAGAAGACTACAACATAAATGTGCACTGAAAATTTCAAAAACCTCTAGATCTAGAGATAGAAAAAAAATAGGCTAATGTGCTGTAATTACTGTTGGGGCCCAGACACCGATTCGAAATCATCACACGTATTCTCTTGCTTGATAATCATATATATATAATATAATTCTTATACCAAAAAAAGTTGCACTGAACTTGTGCCTCATATACTATGTGAGGCACTGACTCCGAATTTGGCATCCTATACTAGATACTTCATTTACCCATTACTTGGCAGGAGAACGTTGATTTTTCACACCGCTGACCTACAGACACGTTGACGCGTAGCTCATATTCAAGCAGGAATGACTTTAAGTGGGCTTGATAGTTTTGTTTTGATACTGAAATAAAGTGTTTCTAGATACGTTTTCAGATGTTTTTCTGAGTTCCGCGCAATATGATAGACCATTTTTTATTTAAGAATATGTTATCAGGAAGATGATTTTGTCCATGCACAGCCACCTATTTGTACTTTGTAATTCTGATTTGTGGTTGCAGAGTTATTGATTTTTCAAAAGTTTGCCAATTTTTTTGGAAGTGAAGAAAAGAGAATTTCAGTTGTCTACAAGTTATGTGGACATCCATGCACACTCAAGATTTGTTTTAAATATATCTGTTAAATCAAATGTAAATAAACAACAAGCGGCAAAAATAATGTCTGTTTGGGTGTAATTTCTGCGCCTGTTCTTCCGCCTAAAGCAATTTTGATCAGCTCTTTATCATGCGGAACTAATCATCTTTAAACATCCCGCGCATGTGTGGGCGCAAAAAGCTGCAAAATAACACCTGTTGTGTGTAATATTAAGTTTGTAAACGAAACACGGATGAACCGTTACACGAACGCAAGACTCGTGTTACGTAAGAAATATGCGGTAGACGAAAACACGTAAAAAAAAATTAAATGCTGTTTTTCTAAAACCAAATTATACTACAACAAGTACTTTTACTAACTCACTGAACATGTAAAATTCATTCTTTTTTGACCTCTTTCGAAGCCCACAATAAAAACTTACAACTATTTATCTTAAAAACATTCAATAACTTCGTTAAATCAATCACCAATACCGTACAAATCTTTGAAGTTTTGCCTGGGTTTTGCCGCAACCTTTCAAAGTCTGGCCACCGTTGCAGATTCGTTATAGCGCCATCATACATCGAAACTGCACAGCCCAGAGTCAAAGGTCAAACAAATGGACGACAAACAGGAAGTAGATCGCCAAGCAGATAAGGCCGAAAAATAAACAAAATAAACACCGCAAAATGACAACAATCTGGACATATATCTCTGTATAAAATCAGGCAATACAATCAGGAAAAAAATATTACTATTTCGATCGTCGATCGGGACTTAAATGGGGGATACATGATAAGTGCAAGCGGGAAATTTTGGTGTTGTTTTCCGAAAGTTCGATCGTGGACCGGTCGACCGGTGCACTTTCGTGTAAAGCCGACCGTGTAACGTAAGAGAAAAAACACGGTATAATACAAGCTTATGTAATATACATTCAGACAATTAAAATATTGACCAAATTACTCTGTGTATTGACAAGAGGTGTAACTGGATTGGTGCCGTGACCTTGCTTGGCGAAAATAAAGAAACTAAAAGATTTATCCCCTATCCTGCGGTCCCCAAAATTAGTTAAATTAATTATACAAAAACCTTCATAACTTTGCAACGGAAGGTCGGATTTGAAAAATTCAAACGGGTTTGGATTCTTTAGATCACCTGCTTTTATTTAAAATTCATTTGAAGCAATTTGATTCATAATTTAAAAATTACCTGAAGTGTCTACCTATACCATAAATTAGGGCTAGCGTTCCAGAATTTGTAACGCACCTTCCAGCTACATGTGACAATATGACTCCAAACAAATTGGCCCGATTACTTCATACAATTTATATCAAACAAACTTACTATTCACTTTGGTCATTTATTTCCACTAAAGACGATTTCTGAATGTAATTTTTCTTGTCTACAAATGCGTTCCCGGTGATCAAACGATGTCAACAAAATATTTTCACGTTGCCGATTGCATCATGGGATTTCATTAATGGTAATGTGACGTCGTTTGGCGATACCAAACGACGTCACATTACCATTAATTTTGGGATTTATTAGGCGGCTGGTCCGCTGCAATGATCCAGATATTTTGGTCAAATTGTATACCACCCTCTGCCGTCCAATTCTCGATATGGGATCCCTGCCTGGCTACCACATCAAAGTGGGCACTTAAAATCTTTGGAAAAAATACAGGGACGTCTGGCACGTGCCTGTATTCCAGCACCCAGGGGAGAACTTGAGTATGGTGTACGACTAGAAAAACTAGGTCTCATGTCTGTGTGCAATAGATATAACTATCTTGCTCTTTCCTTTATTGCTAAGTGTTTTTACTCTAAACATGATATTGATCCTTTTGAGTATATTTCCATCAATACTCGTCATTGTGATTCCCTCAAGTTTACTCACTCTTATGCCAGAACTGATAGTTTTAAATACACAGTTTTCAATCGTTTCCCAGTCTATTTTGATCAACTTCCTCCAGCTCTCAAAGACCAGTTCTTGTTTAGTATGTCTAAGTTCCTTGTAAATCTAAAAGAACATTTTAGAGCAAATAGCTGGGTTTCAAAATAGTTTTCTTTTCCTTTTTAACTTTGTGCTTACTTTTAAGCCTCCCTTGTTGGAGAAGTTATGCAGTATGCTTCCCTTGCCCTGCTCACTTGTGTTGCTCGTCTGTGTCCCTATGGGAGCCTTTTAGGTTTAGCCACTTAGAAAGTGATGTTGTCACTATTTGGCTATCCCTGCCAGGGGTTCTCTTGTCTGTGTCTTGTTCCTGTTTTTTAAAAGGGATGCATTCTGATACTTTCTCCAACCTGGGATGTTTTCTATGACATTCCTGTCTTATATTTTATATTTCATATTTTTATACTTTGTTATTATGTAAGTACTGTAATTGTTGATATTGTGCAATATTTCTACATGTGTGTTTTTACTGGCAAATAAAATGATATGATATGATATGATATACCATTATTTTGTAGGTGTTTTATTATTCCAGCCAGGGATTAAAAGCGGGCGCCTTACAAAGCCGACCAAATTTAATAAAATCACCCCTTCAAAAGCAATGGAGTAACATAACAAGAACATGTTGGCGAGGTTGATATTATGGGTCAATAGATCTTTTGTTTGTGGTGTACAGTACATGCTCTACAGAATTAGTATAGTTCCCTGCACGATCCAATGAACAAGATTATCATCGCAGTGAATCGGATCCAAATTTATGATACTAAAAACTTTGTTTCTTGGCCATTACAATATTTCACAACTTTACGATGGCATGAAGTTCGTCAATTTTTACACTTGATAAGTTGATAGAGCATTGCAGACAATTTTGAGTGAAATGTTGACATCCCTAAGCAATGGTCAATGATTGACTGTTAAAACTGTTCACGAAGTAAGCTTAAACGAATCAAAAGAAATCTAGGTACGTAAAATGGTCTTACCTTGTAGTGACTTGAAGAATATTGAATGCGTTTCTTTCATAGCTTGTGAATCTAGTAAAACCAAAGTTTTTCCGCCCCCTTCTACAGAATTTAATAAAGCCAAAAGGCCAAGCATTACGATCGCTACACCCACCGCCATCTTGAAAGGACACGTGTAAAATATGCAGGTCAAAGTTCAATAAGGTAACAATTAATTAATTATTCAGTAGGTTTGACAGGTTGGCAAATGCCCATTGGTGGAAAAGTTTGGACTTGGAAAAGGAAGTTGATAGGAGGAATAAAAGAGAACTAAAGTCAAGAAAACAACAAACAAACAAAAATAAAATTTTTGTTTCAAGAAAAGAGATTTCAGGAGAAGGTCTTGGAAAGTTTGAGCAGACCAAGATTTATTTTCATTGATAGGCCTATAATTTGGGAAGACTCCCGGGGGAAGACTTGCAACTGGGAAAACTTCAGCAATTTTTAAAAGGAGCAGCCAGGACTGAATTTTAGCAAAGAAACATGAAATTTCCTTAGTAATAGGCCTAGCGATAGGACTAAATTAGGGATGGAAAGCTGTGGAAGAATAGCTAAAACGGGAAGATTGTTTCACTTGACATTTTGAAGCCCATGATATTCATCATAGGCCTATACTTAGGCCTACAATACACAGCTAGCGTCTAGCTTAATGCTAACGAACTTCCACTAAATTTGAATATATTTTAACTTAATTGCTAGCTTCTAGTTAGCGTCTAAAATCAAACCGACGCTAGCTCCGTCTTGCTGGTATATATATCATGGGCTTCAGTCACTGACTGAAGCCCATGATATATATACCAGCAAGACGGAGCTAGCCTTACCGCCTTACTGAGCTAAACTGAGTTTAGCTCAGTAAGGCGGTAAGGCGCTTGCTTGTGCATGGGAGACTGTGAGTTTGAAAGGTCCCGTGGTGCCAAAACTTGAGTGTGCTTGAAATTCATGGAAAACCATTCGAAACTCAGGAGCTGATCCAGGCAGTGATGGTCACATCACCTTGTTTAGGCTTTCGCCAAGGAAAACCGAACTTGGTACTTGGTACCAAGTAAGCTAAAGGAAGCTCTTCAACAGGGATCCAAGATTTTTTTTTTTTTTTAATTATTATTACAGGAAAAGTTTAGGACCAGTGATGAAAAGATCCGTAAACAATACTTAAACAAAATATACAGAAAAGAAATGAAATATTCACTGAGGGAAAACAAAGTTCACTCAGGCCTATATGTTTGTCATAGAACCATAGATTTAAATCTATGCATAGAACAGTTACAAAAACTTTCAGATGGAAAATGTCACTGATGTCACTGATGAAAGATTATGGAAAAGAGGTATATTGATTATTGAAACATTTAGAAAAAGTATGTCATCTCTTGAAAAACATGAAAATTTACTCCAAAGAAATGTGTATAATAGCCCCGCTATGATTTATACTGATGATTCCAGGGCAGTCTGTTATGAAGTAAGTCTAGCGCCATCAAGAAAGTATCTCTGGGCCCCGCCCCACTTTCATGCATGAATAATGTAGCAGGTCTGTAGCCAATAGTGAAAATGCCAATTCTTGTAAACTGGCCAATCACGGATGGGCTTTGATCTATTGTGGGAAAGTCAATTAAAACAGGTGCTTGAATGTAAACAACTCTTCGCACATTGAAACATAAGTATAGCGAGATCTGTTGATTGAAAAACCAAAAAACTCAAAAATATCCACTAGAATATAGAATCTGACTGAAATTCAGAGAAAGGATTGCTTCAGAAAGTTTCGTCAGTATGGTAAGTTTTTCTTTAACTAGTGTGATTTTTATATTTAGTGTAGGCTGTATTTTATGCTGAGTTTCCATGGACGCTTTGGTCATGGACATTTAAAAATGGCCGACAAAGTAGTTGTTATAGGCCTAATTCATGAATTACACCGGCAAAATTCAGGAGTGACAATTTTATAAACCTAGGCCTATTATGCGTATGACTTAGGCTGAAAAAAAACGGGAAAAAACGCAAAACCCATTTTGGGACCATTCACAAATTAAAAGGATTTACCGAAAAGTTCTTCAACGGTATAGGGGAGAATTTGTAAAATGATAAAAGTCCTTCCCGGTAAAAGAGATTACTGCACCTCATAAATATTTATCAATCCATACAGTCTTTTTTATTGGTCAAATGATGCGTAATAAGTAGTTTTGACTCTTTCCAGCGTGTGCGTTTATAACTAAAGTACAGTTGCGAGAGTACGCGTTGCAGCTATGTGTTTTACGCGTTGCAGCTATGTGTTTTACGCATACGCAGGGAAAGACTCCGAAAGAGGAAACAATTCTGCATGGTACTACTAGACTGTATCCTGCGTCGTCGACCGGCCGGGCGCACTGATCACTGCGTTGTGCTGGCCAGTGACGACTGTAAAAATAATGGTCTTAAAAATGGAGCACTTTAGCTCATTAATATAGAATAGTTAGAATGACGATTGCAAAAATAAATAAAACATATATGAATATTAATGAGTAACTTCCAAATT
>JXSR01S041799.1:1143-13725 GCA_000969725.1 Ophiothrix spiculata | reverse complement strand
AGAAAATGCTGTAACAGATGAAATGATAAAATCAAAATTGATATCACCTGCGAAGTCCCCCTTTCGAGGTGAGCCATCACATATATAGATGACTGCATAGGGGTCTGTTGTATTTCTTGGAGTTTTAGAATAGTTATCAGTCGCGGATCTAGGATCTGAATTATACGGGGGGCGGAGAGTGTGTTTTTCAGCTATTATAACAAAAATGTACCAAATTAGGCTGTTTTGCAGGATTTTTGCCAATTTTACGGTGGGCGCCTGCTCCTTCAGCTACCCCCCTGGATCCGCGGCTGGTTATGCTATTATTATTTTTATAAAGCGCTCTACAAAGAACACAGCGCTGAAAACATAAACATGAAAACAAATCTGAACCAACAAAATTATGCTGAAAAGAGGTGACTTTTAAGTGCACATTTGAAAGCAGGCAATGAAACAGACCCTCTCAGATTAGGGGGAAGCTTATTCCACAATTTGGCAGCACCAACATGAAAGGATGAATCCCCAGCTCATTTATGAGAGCAAGAAACATACAGCTGGGTGGAATCTGAGGAATATCTGAAAATAGGAAAAGCAATGTTTTATAAATCCAAATTTAGTCTGATAGCTTTTCGTAAGATTTAGGTTTACCACTTCCATACATTTCAAGTGATGACAAACTATTACTTCTTTTATATTTATATGTCTCAAAAAAGTTCGCAGTGTGAATGTTAAAGCATATCCCAAGCCAAAATCATTAACAGCCAAATTTGATTTTAAGAAATTCACATTTCTACCCATTCTTCAATTTCGTTCTGTGACTTTGGGGGAAATAATTTGATTTGCCTGAAAAGAACCACAGAATTTCCGGGCTTACTGAAGCCTTTTTTGATTGGAATGAAGCTAATAATACAGAACTTGCCAATGTACCTTAGACTGTTATTAACCCTTTTTACTTTGGGCAAATGATGCATGCCAAGTTCTTAGGAACTGCACCCAGGGAACAATAAATCTTTCAATTGCTAGAGTTAGTGGATATATGTTCAATGTTAACAGATCTTGCATGATTTCTGTCTATTTTTAGTGTAAGAATTGAAAGAATGATTTCCTGGGCATAGTTTCTCTTTTTGTTGTGTCAAAATCAGACAAATTTGACAAAACCTACCTGTAGGCATGTAAATCATACAAACATTTGGATATGCGAATCCCAAGGGAATAATCCCACTCTAGATTTTCAACACTTCAACACATATTCACATGTTAGGATCAGCAAGAATTGATCTAGAGATGTGCTTGCAATCTGCTTGCAAATCTAAGGAACAATGTAATAATAAGCTCACTGACAAGGCTCTTCAACAGTTATCATTTAGCAAACTATTACACATGGGAGGCGGTACAATCAGTAGAGACTGAAACATACAGTATTAGGAAAAGTTAAAGCACTTTTGATATATAGATTACTGTAGGGGGTTCTGTTGTATTTCTTAGAATTTTAGAAAAGATATTATTATTATTATTACAAAGCATTTATAAAGCGCTCTACAAAGAACACAGCGCTGAAAACATAAACATGAAAAAACAACAATATGAACCAACAAAATTATGCTGAAAAGAGGTGAGTTTTAAGTGCAAGTCTGAAAGCAGGCAATAAAACAGACTCTCTCAGATTAGAGGGAAGCTTATTCCACTATTTGGCAGCACCAACATGAAAGGATGAATCCCCAGCTCATTTATGAGAGAGAGGAACATACAGCTGGGTGGAATCTCAGGAAGATCTGAGACTTCGCCTGCGTTCAGACGTGTTCCTATCACTCCGCAAAGACGGATGTCCAATGGAGGGATGCTAGCAGGTCTGCCAGGCAAGTGTCCCGTCCACATGCTAAGACAAACCAGGCAGCTTTGGTTTGAAGACGCTGCAATGAAAAAGTGACCTTAAATGGCAAAGACATCATAAAATTCAAAATCTTATCCTTTTTCAACTTTTTTTTGACAAGCATGTGTACCAGGCAATGTGCAAGACTCTTTTCCAGCTATCCTTCAACATGTCAATACTTTAGGGAGATGGTGGGGTTATCAGCAGAACTGAATCATTTTTGGATTGAGCTCTGTGTGGAATTAGTTTTGTACTATACTACCGGGGATGCACGCTACGCGCGCATCCCGCTAGTTTAGTTTGTCCATATAGCAAGTTGTAACTTGCAGTGGTCGGTATAATGTGCTGAAACTTTCCTCGAAAGTTTGACCTTGCAATAATAATTTTGATTTTGATATATTGTTTGTTTTGACGGTGTTTTGATTCATCAATGATCATATAATTTTGTTTCTTTTCCTTTCGTTTTCCATTTTCTTCCCCTTTTTTCTCTTTCTTTTCCTTTTTTTTTCCCTTCTTTCCCTTTGTCTTTCTTTCCTTCCCCTTTATTTTTCCTTCTGGGTAGACATAATTTCCCTCTGAGAGTTTTCAGGACAGTGGGCACTTTGCCCCCCTGCCCCCTTCCCCCCTTTCTGGTTGTTACGCCAGTGTGTAAAACATGGTTGGATGGAGAAATGCATCCTACTTATCTTTGTATGACTTATTATGAATTTCTAAATAATACCATAATATAATATAATCAATCAATGGTATATTGTTATGCTGTTTTGTCAAACCATAGGCGTAAAAATTACATCGCTTCATTGAAATTTTATGATATTTGTTTTTCTTTATAATGCATTGCCTGACCTTTAAAAATTTGGTTTTTAGTATATGAAACAGGGTTAGTGCGGATCCTTGAAAGTCCTTAAAAGTCCTTGAATTTTATTTTGTAATTTCCAGGCCTTGAAAGTCCTTGAAAAACTGACTTTATCAAAAAAGTCCTTGAAAGTCCTGGAATTTTTGAATGTCAGAAATTTTAAAAATTAATGTGTCAAAAGAATTTACCATGCAATTATTTTTATCCAAAAATGAGCAAAAACAAATTTATTTTATTTGTTGACACATTCCGCCAGCTGCCGCTGATAAGGGGAAAAGTCCTCGAAAGTCCTTGAATTCTTCTTGGAAAAGTCCTTGAAAGTCCTTGAATTTTGTAAGTGAAAAAGTGTACTAACCCTGTGAAATGTCACTAATAAATAGGTTCATTTTTGTATTTCAGTTAAAGATACAACAATTTTAAACTTTTAAGCAATTTTGCATTTTAGCGCTCTCCCTTATTTGCTATGTAGTTTAGTTATGGTTATGGAAATTCTTGAAAAATGATATTTTGGTACCAAAATGTCAAAAAGTTTTGAAAAATTATCAAATATCTTTGGATTTGTCAATTTTTTTTGTAATTTTTTTTCTTAAAAATATATTTTACCTGTGCTCAATTTTCTTAAAATATATTTTATCTGTGCTCAGTCCAGTTGGGGAGAAAAATATATCAAGATTAACCAGACCCCTGTTCTTAAATTACTACATAGCAAAAGGCATCAAGAAAATACTTAAGCAATGTTACAATTAATTACAATGATTAAACAAATGCCCCTTCATGACATGAGGACCCCAAAACACAACTTTTATTTGGGTCCATCTGTACACTGCTCATTGACCTATGAAGGTTATATCCACTTAAAGTTTACCTGAACTAATAAAAGTAAATAACATATAAAAGTTTATTATTAACAAAGCAAAGGAGTTTTATTGGTTCATCATAGATATGGTTCCCTGTTTATTTAGCTCAAGATTATCTATATAATATGGTTATAATGTGAAATCTTTTAGAACCACCTGATATCTCTTCCACAGCTTAGCAGCTCACAAACATGCATACTGCAATGATGGCACTTAGCACAATAAAAGATTTAAATGAGACTGATTTTCACCATGTACCTGGTTGCCTCGAGTATTTTTTGACAAAAACCTGTTTAAAATGTAAACCCTACACAATTTTTGAGAAATGATTCAAATTTCTAGATTTCATTTTAACTAGATTTTATAATTTTGTAAAAACTCGGGTGCAGATTACATTCTTTTAACTTTAGTACACTTTGGGGTGATGGCAGATTCAGGTTCAGTTCTAAGTTTGTAATATAGATTTTCACAATTGATCCCAGAATATTGTATTTCAGCCCAGGAATTGAGTAATGATAAGTGTATCATTCAACATGATAGTACTTTTGGGAGTAGGTGATATTTCAGCTGAGAATGAATCAAGTTGGTGATGTTTAAACCAAGAAATAAAGTAATAATAAATTCATTCGAAAGGTACTTCATTATCATGCAACATGTTAATTAATACAGGGAGAGGGTAGTGTCATTAGAAGGCTAATGAAGTTACTTGTATAATTTTCTGTGGTTGTTTGTAGCTCTCTATTGAAGTATGAAACTATGTTAAACTTGTTGAAATGTTCTGTAAGAATACTTCCACTTGGGTAGAGGTGCTAGTTCAGCAGAGTATTTGCACTGGGCATTCACATAGGAATAATGTACAACCATCACATTCAATAATGGAGAGGATGTTATCAGCTTTCAGCAGTGATTTTGCTTTAATACATTCACAGAGGAAGAGTGTATTGTCAGCAGAGAGTTTGGACCTTATGTTAACATGTGGAATGGTGTATATCAACAGAGATGTACATTGGGATTATTGTGTAACAGCAGAGTTTCACATGAGTAATTGAAGAGGGTGTCCGTTGCAACAATAACTTGTTGTCGGTTTAGTAATCGTTGTGATCCCCGAGTGATCGCTGTTATACATCCTGTGCCCTTGCGGTATATAACCGAGGAATAGTTTATATACGCAGAGTTTTAGCAACACAATTGAATAAAAGGTTCATATTTACAAGATTAAAGGAGCCCAGTCTGTTTGGGTCAGCATTTATTCAAACTTTCTGAGATTTTGGTATCAAAATATTTCTCATATTTTTCTCATTACCCGTGTGAAATTTTATGGCTGAAATGTGTCGCATTTCGGAGACATAAGTGAAATTGTGTTAGATAATTGTAACCATAAAATTACTGACACAGTAAAGTATAGGTAAGTGGAAAATACAAAATTGCTCATAAAATCAAAACGGTTGTTCCGATATAACTGAAATTGTAAATTGAAACATATTTTAATGTGTTCAAAAAAGTTAATCTGTGTTGGTGTAACATGATGGAAGTTTAAATCTTCTGCGAAACTGTTCTCGGGTCAAGTACCCAAAGGTCACGATCTGAGTCAGTCTCATCTCACTGATGAAAAATGAAGGATCTCGTTTGAAAATTCCGAGGTATGTTTTCAACTTTTTTGTTGTGAAAAAGGTTTAAACTTCCATCATATTTTAATGTGATCTTTCATATGATAGTTTAAACTAATATTTGAAAAATTGGACCATGTACCTTTACAGCTTGTATGGATCAACATTCTGGTCAATATCCAGACCTATGAGGGTCCCCCCCCCCTTCACTATGAATAAAATAAATGCCAGGAATTTGTAGACAGTTCACATCAGTCACATTCAGTGTAATTCACCCTTTGTTATTTGATGGTTCATGCCTATGGGGAAGGGGGCAAGGGGTTGTGACCTCATACCCCTGGCCAGGCAATCAAATTCCTTTTTCAAGGAGAGGGACAAAGTGTTAGAAATGGGTATATCAGGCACTGCACAAATGGTATGCATGGAGTTCTGCAATTATGCATCACAGAAATGTGTGAATTTATTTAACAGAAACTAAAAGTGCCTTTAAGGTGTTTAGTCGTTGACTGATGCTCGCAAAGGTCGTACAAAGCTTGTAGGGACATCCTGGAGCTGTTAGTTCTGACAGATTCTCATACTGACATCAGATCTTAAAATGTCAAAATGATCCCTTTACAAAAACTCTCTTTTCTCTCAGGAAATGTGTAAAACAATAAATTAAATTTGATGATTCTTTCTAAAACAATAGGTTAATGGTGAATTTGTTTATTGATTTTCTCTAAAAACAGCTAATGGATGGTCACAAAATTGACCAACACAGTTATGATATAATATTGTGACTGTTATAGAATATTTGAAAGTAAAATAATCATGAAAAACACACATTTATTTATGGTATTCCTGTTTTGCTGTGTAACATTATGACTTTAGTAGAATCAGAAGTAACTTGTGTTCTAATTCTTTGTATAGACTTCTATAATTGACCTTTCCATCTCAAAAGATTCCAAGTATAAATTGTTCAAATGAGGCACATAAACAAATGGTTTAATGTGACATCTGGGATAGCTAGTTCCAATTATTAATACCCAATAGAAGATGAAATATTACTGTGAGAATAATAACCCTTTTTAGATGGGAAAGCAAATTACATAAGATCATGAAAGCAGTAGTACTTTTATATATAACTAAGCAAGCAATTATTCAAAACCTATTGGAAATGATCTATTGCACTAACATCTTGGGTGGGCATTGAATGCAGTTTTGTGTAGTGAGGCCTCACTATAATACACACAGACATGCAAGGCATACACTTGTAGAGGCATATAGAGTGGTGAAAATTGTTACTTTACACAGTTGATTCTTCCAGCAACCAGAAATCCGACTGTCATTGTCGTGCTGTAGGAAGGAAAACCTTATTGATTTGATCAGGAAGAAAGTAATGAAACAGTGGTCCCCTTTGGAAGTAATGCACTCGCATCATTTCAGACCTTCTAATAAAGCAATTTTTCTGTGAGATAAAAGTATAGGACAAATATCATCAATCAGAAAATTATTAATGTTGTCCTTGTATTTAAAGCAAACATGTTCCATATTATGACTGAATCCATCTCCATACGAGTGTTATTTGTGATTTACATGAAATAAGTTGACAACTGTACATGTGAAAATGCAGGTTATTTGTGTACTGTCCCTTATTTACAAGTAAAGAGTCAGCACAGGTTTGGTCAAGATGTCCCAGTCCCTTGTTGCCATTTGAACCACTAGAAGTAGATTGGTGCATATTAAAAGCTTCACAGCCAAAATTAGCTTTAATTAAAGGTAAATTACACATGTAGTTATGATTATTTTCTGTGCATGATCAAAATTGTTACACCCTTAAGGTGTTCTGTAATCTTGACATTTTTGGTGGCAAATAAATATTTACAAGTATTGCATACTAAAAGCCAAACCAAAGTACATGTTGCAAAAATATATTTAAATGTAGATTGCAAGGTTTAACTACTAATAAAGCATGAAATACAGGATTCTGCAACAAAGTGGGTTACGAGCTCGTCACACCCACTCAAAATTATTAATGACCTGTGAGTTATTATTTTTCATCAGGATATCAAGAAATTTGCAGTTCTTGTAGATTGTACTGTTTCTTAGATTCAATCAGAATTTGCATTCCCTCATCGGCAGCTTAATTTTCCATATCCGATTTAATTGTCAATTGAGTAGAAAGTTTGCTTTATGATAAATGCCAGGACTGGAAGAAGTTAAAATAACAGGAAACAATGGTTTATATGAAGTTGTCATATTCACTTCTGATATCAGAAATGATACCGGCACAGATATTGCATTACTTTTAAAAAGAAATTACATTACAAGTAGTGTTTGCATACAAATATGTTGTATTTAATTTTACTAAACACTAACGTTGGGAGTTTCGGGAATTATTGCTCCCAAGAATCCAGTTGGTTTTTCGGGCGGGACTCGGGATTCCCCAAAATAATCCCGAAATATGTGAGTGCCGTTCACATACGCAAAATGTATGTTTCATTGCATGTAGTATGTCATGTGTGTTAGACTGCCGAATATGGCAACTTGTAATGCTGTCATTTTTTGATAATTTGATACAGATTATCAGACTTACCAAACCACTAGTCCGTAAGAAATGTTTTCAAAATAATGACGATGTCCTTTAATTTTATTATATTCATTGTGAAATTCCTGTGTTGCACTCAGGCTTAGCTCGATGTTGCGCTGTGTTCTTTTCGTCCATTGCACTAGCTAAGCTTGTTCAATTTTTACATGATGGAGAATTTGTTACTGCATTACTATAATACGAACTGTTATAGACCAAAACTTTTACTAATACATTGTTGCAACCAAAAATTTTATAAAATGAAGGAAAAGTACAGATTATTGCGATAAAAATCAAGATAAAATGTTGCTTTTTTTCCCACGGCCTGTTTCATCTTATTTACGCAAATAAAAACCCGGAAGTAAACAGCACTTTCATTTCAGCGGTACCCAGTTTTACGTTGCTCCAATGCAATGCTATTAGTACCGGTGGGAAAAGATCGTGTGACTCAGTGATTCGATCTTGTTATGAACTGCGTATGTGTAAGTGTGATAGTTAGTAGTTTATGAAAATACGAACATCGCCATCTAGTGACAATAATAACATAAACAAAACAAGTTCATTTTTCTCGATGGAAGTGTAATTTTTTTGTTGATAAAATGACATTTTATCAGACAGCTTTCGTTTGTTTCGTGTTTTCGTCTACCGCATATTTCTTACGGAACACAAATCTTGCGTTCGTGTACCGGTACAACACTAGTAATATAGACCACATTCGGATCATTGGAAATACTATCAAAATGGATTACTACAGCTTGCATACGTAAATTGTAATTTCAATTACACCTACTACAAAAATGAAAAGTTGGTACTTTAAAATTGGTACCACTATCGGGAATCAAGGGCGGGACTCGAATTCCCGGGTCCCGATCCCAACGTTACTAAACACAAGTAAATTATTTGAGAACAGCAATGATACTGTAGTCCAGAGGGGTGACTGAAATTCCATTAATAACTAGAAATAAAGATGATGTTCACAAAATCGCTGAATCTCTAAAGCACCAGTAAAAAGCAGGCAAAATGTGCCAATGCCAGACAGTTTTGTGATTCAGAGGGGGAAACAAAGAAACACATAACTTAAGGAAATAAGTTAAGTTAGAGGAAAATGTTGTTAAACTGGAGGAGAATTCTTATCTTGCTAGAGATAAATATTTTTACTATACCTCTTAAATATTTATTAGGCAACCACGAAATATAATTGGACATTTCTACTTGATGCACGTGACAGCATTTTGTCTACTTCCACAAGAACGCGTAACGCCCTCGCGGGGAAGAAATTATAAAACTATCACACCCTAGCTGTAATCATGCCACTTGCTGGAAATTCATCGTGGTGATCAATAACTACAGATGTTTTAAGCGTAGCTTTTTTGTGAGTATGCACTTATACATCATCAATGTTATTCAGTTAAATATTTATGAGGTATAGTAAAACAAATACAACATGGATTATTTCGGGAAGTACTGAAAATGCCTGATCCCGAGGTGTTGGATACGTGCGACTACTTCCCGACGCATACCCTCTATACCATGTTGTATATTCATACAGCCCCAGTCCATAGCCAAATATCACATGGGGAGCTGTGTTAGCAGCAGTACTTACCTCACTCTGCTTCAACAAGTCTTGGGTATAATTTCTGGTCTCAGAATTCTCTGTGAATTTGTTTTTCCTCCATATTTGCTTCTTCTGTTTTTTCTCCGGGTACCTTTGTCTTTCTCTGGCATCTGAAGCTGTCTTCTTGAAAACAAGGGCTCCATGGAAAGAGAGTAATGAAACAAAAGTGTATCTTCTGGATTCAGATTCAAATCAGGGACAGAGTCACCATAATGACAACAATTTGGTCACTGCCTTTAACATTTTCTGTGGCATATCATTTTGTTTGTGACTTTCATTGATGACTGATATGTAGATTTAAATGATCTATGTCCTAGGTTTAGAAAATGTTTTGGTATGATTAATCCAACTTGTTTACTCTCAGAAGTATAAAATTTCTTTTTGAAATTGTTTGCTACAATTAACCAAGTTGTGGACCACTTTGTGATCATTGTTACCATTACACAACTATCATCTATTGTCAGTCACCTCAGGAGAGACCAAAATTAGCTCATGGGAGATATGGATAAGGTGGCGGGCATCCAGAGATATAACTGACATTGAAGATTCCCTTGAGAAGTCCTGACTATACTATCTTGGTTGTCAACTGATCAATCGAGTATGCAAAATTAGTCCAATGTATGTGAATCCTGTGACAACATAGGAGGTCCATTTTCAATTTGAGTTAGCCACACTGAAAACCAAATCCAGATCAACATCTTACCGTGAGCCTGACACATTGGAATTCTTAAAAAGCTTTAAAAGATAGCAATTTTTACTTTTTCTGTTTAGCTTTTGACCAACAAAGAAAGTAACATATGCATTCAGGGACAGTGGAGCAGATTTATGAGGATCATACCACAAAAATAGTTCTTCATCTTGTAATATATAGAAGAAAAAAACAATGTTTTTGAAAGTCCAAATTTAGCCTGACAGCTTTTTGTAAGCTTTATGTTTACCTCTTCAATATATTAGCAAGTGATGACAAACTGTTACTTCTATTATATTTTATGTCTCCAAAAGTTCATGGTGTGGATGTTACCATATCCCTCAAGCCAAAGTCTTTTACAGCCAAAATATGATTTTAAGAAACTTCAATTTCAACCATTTGATATGATTCTGTGACTTAGGGAAAAATAACTTGATTTGCCAGAAAAGAACCACAGAATTTCCGGCTTACCAAAGCTTTTTCCGATTGGAATAAAGCTAATACAGAACTGGAGATTGTACCTCTAAAAGACTGTTATTAACCCTTTTAACTTTGGGCAAATGATGCATGCCAAGTGTTTAGGAACTGCACCCAGGGAACAATAAATCTTTCAGTTGCCTGATTTAGTGGATATATGTTCAATGTTAACAGATCTTGCATGATTTCTGTCTATTTTTAGTATAAGAATTGAAAAGAATGATTTCCTCGGCATAGTTTCTCTTTTCGTTGTGACAAAATTGACAAAACCTACCTGAAGGCATGTTAATCCTACAAGACATTTACAGTTGTAGTTCCCAAGGCAATAGTCTAACTTAAATGTTCAACACTTCAACACATATTCACATGTTTGGATCAGTGACAGTTGATCTAAAGATGTGCTTGCAAATCCATGGAACAATGTAATAATAAGTGCACTGAAAGGACTCTTCAACAGTAATCCTTCAGCAAACTATTACACATGGGAGACAGTACAATCAGTAGAGACTGAAACATGTTAGGAAAAGTTTAAGCACTTTTGATATAAAGATGACTATTCAACTTCAAACCCAACCCAGGAACAAAGTAATAATAAGCTCAGCAAAAAGACTCTTCACCAGCTATCCTTCAACATGCCTATACACTAGGGAGATGAAGGGGTTATCAGCAGAACTGAATCAACTTTGGAAGGAGATCTCTATATAATTATTTTGGTGTAGTACATATTGAAAATTGATCCCAGAATATGTATTGCAGCCCAGGAATAGAGTAATGATAAGCGTATCATTCAACATGATAATACTCTTGGGAGTAGGTGATATTTCAGCAGAAAATGAATTAAGTTATTCATGTTTAGTGTAGTGTAAGTAAAAACCAAGGAATAAAGTAATAATGAACTCATTAGAAAGGCACTCCATTATCCTTCAACATATCAATTACTTCGTGGAGAGGGTACTGTCATCAGAAGGCTAATCAAGTCACTTATATAAGTGTCTGGGGTTGTTTGTAGTTCTCTGGTGAAGTATGTTACTATGTGAAACTATGGTTGAAATGTTCTTTTAGAATACTTCCACTTGAGTATTTGAGCATTCACTGAGGAATAATGCACAACCACCACATTTGATGATGGAAAGGGTGATATCAGCAGTCAGCATGGATTTTGCATTATATTCACAGAGGAACTTCAACTTCAACTTCAAATTTATTTTCAATATCAATATCACAAATATCACATATAAAAAATACATTGAAATTAGCATAAACAAACAAACAGAACATGATATTGAGGGAATGATCAAAAGGCCAAGAAGGCCTGTAGGGATCATCCCCTTACAGCAAAAGTAAAACAAGGAAAATCGAAATACACCACATGAGATAAACGGAACAACAAATAAAGACAAGAAATGCCCAAAGCTAATCAAGAAAAACAAAACAAATCATATATGTACTTTGGTAATAATTCAGTTTTGTACATATTTTTGAAATGTTTGGTGCTTTTGCAAAGTTTTAGATTTTTGTTTAATGAATTCCATAAATTGGGCCCTGCAACTCTTATAGCCTGATCAGAGTAAGCTTTTTTTCTTTTATGTATACTATAGTCTAGAGCATTTCTTGTTCTGTATTTGTGTACTTGATTGTGTTTAGTGAAATATCCCGAAAAAGTTAATGGAAGAAGATTAGCTTGATGTTTATACATGAATATTCCAAATTCTACTTTAAAAGTGTCAACAACATTTAAAATCTTATGTTTATAGAATAATGGTCCCATATGGCATCTATAATGTTCATATGAAATTGTTCTCATTGCCCATTTTTGCAGTTTGTATATTTTATCCAGGTAGATTTTACATGCATTTCCCCATATCAGAACGCCATAATTGATATAAGGGAGTACAAGAGTGCAAAGAGTGCAGTACAATGAATATAAAACATGTTGTGGTACAAAATGTTTCAATTTAGTTAATATTCCAATATTTCTAGATATTGTCTTAGTTATGGCATTTGATATGATTTTTCCACGTCAGATTTTCATCGATAATGACACCAAGAAATTTTGTTGAGCCTACT
>JXSR01S041795.1:3995-14160 GCA_000969725.1 Ophiothrix spiculata | reverse complement strand
TTGTTTTTAAACAAATTAATCTTATGTTTTGGATGTTGGAGCCTGATTAATATGATAGAGTACACTTCAAAGGTAACGTTTCTGATGAAATTAGAAATTCAACCTTGGATGTGATTTTTGACTATGCTCAGCTTCAATGGCCCGTATCTCGTAATGCCGGTATTAAGGTACCTTTCGATATGATGGGTCACATTTCATCACATGGTCATTTTCAACCAAAGTCGTCTTTTATTACTCATAATTGATACACATTTCACTTCAGAGAAAAAGTCAGATAAGCGTTGTTCTTGGTTTCTGAAAAGCATTAACTTGTGCTTGACATATACTTTGGTTTAAAGTCCGGGTTTTGACGTCACATTAAACACTTCTTGATACATTATAGGCAATTTGCCTGCCTTCAGTGAAACCCAATTTTTGACGTCATTCTAGCAGAAAACACTTTACCATATGGCCATTTTGTATTTTCAACATTTCAAGGGAATTTCAAATTGATCTCATGCACTGTTTCACTCTCCTGAATCTGATGTATACATGTAGTTTAAAGTCAGATTTCAATTCAAAACTAACAGAAACAAAATTATCAGATTATTATTTCAAAAGAGCAGACTTTTAGATCCAATCTGGTAGCTTCGATTTCATTTTCGGGATAAGTCCGAACTATGTGACATTATCATATAAGTTTTTCACTTAATTAACAAGAAAAATTTATCAAACCTTATCAGAGAAAACAATACTTGCTATAGCCCTTAAATTAATTTTATTGACTGATAATCGATTGGTAAAAGTAAAGCTTGTATCGTGTCGAACAATTCTAAACAAATATTTAAAATATCAACCTCGCATTTCACATGGGAAAATGAGTATAGTAGCTTTATATTGCACTATTGTATTTTGTTTCAAGCAGCTAAATATCATTTCAGTTATACCAAGTCATTAAACAAGAACATGGCTTACTTTTTGCTCCTTTGGTATAATTTGTTGAATTTGACCGGTTTCATCAAATGATAAAAGATGGGTCAATTCTACAAGTATCAATTTTACCTTTTTGTCTTTATTTCGCTAGACATGCTAGAGAAGTTATCATGGTTGTGTTTATTTACTTTGTTTACAAGTCTTTTGGATCTGCTCGAACTATATTTGAAAGAAGTGTGTCATGGCCGTTACGAGAACCTTTAATGAACCCGAGAAAACAACGTCCGCTAGATATATTTATCAAGTGGACCGTTTGGAGGTCGGCTGGCCCGGCCAGACAATCCAGGGTTCAATATGGTGATGGTCACAGCATTATTCAATCGTAGAATTCAAGGTCTCATTAATCTGAAGTGTCCAAATTCAAAAAAAAAAAAAACCTTTAAACAAAATGTACATTGAAAGCAGAGACGCTAGAAAGGAAATTGTTTTTTTTTTTCTAGCGTCTCTCTTGAAAGACTCCCACGTCAATTCAATATTCAATATTTCAGCAGAAAACAAAATATTACAGTTTACATGATACTTTCGAAGAAAGCTGTTTCAACTTTCACAAAACATTTTATACCTTTACGTAAATCCGCGCACATTTTACCTTTTATACCGTTCATTATTTAAGAGGTAGCTTATTCCGGAAAGATGACATTATATTTTGTATTGTGTTGAATATGTCATGGAGAATCACTGAAGAACCGTGATACATTGTAATTAACTAAAGGATGGGATGGATTTAACTTTCAAGAAAGAGTAGCAAAATTATACATAAAATGTTACTGCAATTGTCGAAGGTTTAGTCACATCTTAGAGCTGATCATCAGTGCAAAATGTAACCTTTTACTACATGAAAAGGCTATTTATTTTACCTGACCCTTCCTTTGGAACATTCAGTTTCACTCTCAGCTCAACACTTGATTTTTAAAGCTTGAACCACTGGGTCAACCCTTTCTTAACTCACAGAAGAAATTGAGTTTTTTTCGGTGAACGTTTTTGTTTGTATATGCCCAAGTTCTTCGGACCATTTTGTGACATACGAAAACTGCATCTGATTTCAGTTGCTACAGAAATGTACCTGAAAGTGCATTGCACCCGCCTTGGTGGTAATGTTGCGTGCAGGTACAGTTTTAATACGTGAGATATTGCTAGTTAAGAATAAATTAAAACGAAGATGCATTGGTTTTGTCTTCTTTGTTAATGAACATGGTATAAAAATGCCTTACGGTTTCCAATTACGCCCCTGGTAACAGAAAAGTAGTGGGAAAATTGCACAGAGGCACAGCGAATCAGTAATGAGTAGTTTCAAATTTCTATCCAGGAGCGAGTTTAGTAACTTGGTATTTCTTATCAGAATGATTGACATATTTTATAGTATTCCATGCTTAGATAAATGCGTCGAAGGTGTTACACACTCTAAACAATATACCTAAAAGGATTCGTGAACTTGCATTGTCTTCTGAACTTCTTCAAGTCATCATATTTGGTCAGTTGGTAGAAGATGTATATATTTAAGAGGGGCTTCATTTACATGTACTGGACATCATTGTCAAATAATATTTACATAATATACAAGGACATTCTTAAAAAATAATCCCGTAGATCGTACACCTTAAAGAAAATTTTCGGATGCATGTATGAATTTTGTGCACATATATACTACAAAACCGGAGTTTCTACGCTCCTGACCATTTAACTGATGATTTTTAACTTATTCTTGGGGTCTTAAAGACTTGATAGACGCAACGACCGACCGTCAGGGTCATCTGAATTAATCAACCCTTAAAGTTCATTTGACCGATAGATTCTTTTGAACTTTTGATTTAAAAGTTCAACAATTTTGTTTAGGCAATTTGTTTTATAAATAAAAGGGCATAAAATGTTTTTTATGGATAAAAGTTTAGGCCTATGACCTCTAGTGTGTATGAAGATAACTGCCCCTTCCTTTGGGTTCACGGTCATTTCCTTTCGCTACCCCCAAAGGGAGAGCTTCCAAGAATATCAAGTCATTCACTCATATTTATATACCATTAGTTACCATCAGGATTATAAACTGACTTTTCATCTGTTTTTGTTTTAAGGATAATGCAAGGAATGTATACAAGAAGCCGTCTTGAATAGATTGAAACACTTTCACTATGCCCATTTAGTAAAGATGCTTAAAGGCAAAAAAGCTTTAATTGAATTCAACAGTTGCAAGGTTGAAGGTACTTTGGCAACTATTAAATCATAAAATATACACAATAATCATTTAAAAAAAAAATGAAATCAAAGTATTTCGTTTCATTTAATATGGATTAATGAAATGGATTAACGAAATGAGATACGTAACATTGTCAAAAACAAATTATGACACTTATGATTATGAAACAAGGATTAGATTGCAGCTTGCGATGGACTGACTTTGAAGCCGTATAAGTTTGAAAATAAAACCTCACAGAAAAGACATTATGCATTAATGGTAAGTGAGTAAGGCACCGTCATCGACTTTAAGAATATTGACCTTCACAGCCTGGACCTTCATGCGCACAAGTACTTTCTGGCCGAGATGGTTTACCAGCAAGGCACATTTGAAAGAGTGGACATGCTGATTGGATGAGGTTCCCAGGATGATGCGCGTGCATCTGGACCTGCACTCCGTGTAGATTGTCACGTACGGGCGTCAGATCCAGATATGTTGTACAGCATGCGTACGTATGGTCTACGGAGCGGAGATGCGGATGTCAGATCTTGATCTCGGAGATTCGCATGCATCTGGATCAGCACTCCGTGTAGATTGCCCGATTATCTCCCCAAATACATTCTTTGAATATTCATCGATATACATGATGTACAATGGTAAAGTGCTTTAATATTACCAGATAAGTGGCAATCACTCGAATTATTTACAGTGATGACCATTTTATATATCATGTATATGTTGTCATCGTCACCTTTCTGTTGTTACTACGGCGTAGAAATACATCGGAAGTTATTTAATAATAATAATGATTCCGGCATTTATATTGCGCCTTTGCCAATGGATACAAAGCACTGGCCATTTATTATTACACCGATCCACTTCGCCTTACACTAGGCCACTTGCAGTCAATGACTAAAGGCGCAGACCCGTTAGCACTTAGGTTGTGATTAATAACTTTTCAAACATACAAAAATTAATAATTAAGATGTACGCAAGCACACTAAAGAGTTCTTTCCGCGTGATATTTGTAAAATAACAGGAAATATATAAATATCTTAATTTATTTTTCTGAATAAAAGTCTAAGCAAAACATGTTTTTATTGAATATGAATGGAATGAAAACCTGGCTAAATATTTAAATACATTTCTTGCAGGTGTCAAGCAAAAAGTCCTTGTGACCATGCATGATCACATGCCAAGCTCAACATGACTCGAAAGATGCTCTTGTTGTATAATTTATGAAGAAGAGTTAGGGTGTACTGTGAACATCTTTGCGAGTAATTTTCTTAGCTTCAACAGATTTTATGTACGTAAAGGCTGTATTTCACATTCCATGAAATGATATTTAAATGTCATATCAGTCGGTAATCTACGACAGAAGTGATACTTTAATTTATCAAATATTTGGGAACAAATTTTTCTGGTCCAATTTCGTGATTTTTGTCTACAAAGCAATGGTGTTTCTGAATGTTAGAATATTTGTCACCCTGGGAAATTATATCATATATTTACCTTATTTCTCCATCAATCTTGTTCATTTCTTCAGAATAAGAAATATGCGAATAATAAAATGTTGTAGTTGAGAGAGCAGATCAAGGAATGTAGGCAATGACACTTTATTTACGGAGAACTTTATCGGACCAGGAAAAATTACACCCCAATATTTGAAAAAGCATAACCAAATGATAACGTCTGTTTTAGATTACTGATTGAAATGAGACAAAGTTTATTTAATTTCATGTACTATGAAATTTACCATTAACGTGCTTTCTGACTATCCGGTAAAGCTGAGCGTACATTATTCGCAAAAATTGTACGATTTTTTTTCTGGGGAACACGGTATTTGGGGATGTTTTTTTATTTGGCAAAAATTTAATTCTTTTAGTAGTTACAGTGCTTCAGTATTTTCAATTTTGTCTCAAAAAACTATTACAGGCTTTTGAATAAAGAACTAGAAAAATATTTTAGCAAAATATCTCCAAAATAGGTAAAAGAAATCTAAATCGATATTTCTAAGGATTTTTTTCTCTCAATTTTTGATCAATATTCTTTGTTTCAACAATAAAACTGCTTAGTAAGGCAAAAAAGAAAAATGAACTTCAAAAACAGTGAGAAAACATTCCCTAGAAATATCGATTAAGATAACTTTACTTTTTTCTTTTTCGACCCTTTTTGATCAATATTTTTAAAAACTATATATAAAATTCCCCAGAACTATCAATTTAATTATAAAGGTTTTGCTGAAAATGTTTTTTAAGAGTTGTTCATAAAAATTCGGTGATGATAGGCCTAACTCGTTTTTAGTAAGGTTTTTGCAATTTCTCAAACAAAAATATGATGTACATGTGAATGCATTCTTTGTTAAATGTCTTGTACAAAAATGTATACTTTGTCAGACTCCTATCTATTGTGCTGAAAATCGTTTTCCCAAATTTATTCATACAACTTAAAGAAACTGCTCGAAGCTGCGGTCGACTGCTCGACTATAAGCTCCAACAAGTTGTTTTCAGACGTGATAATTACTAAGATTATCAGAGTCAGGTGCAGGTTTGTATCTTTTTTCACATTTTGGCCATGTTTTCATTCATTTTTTTTTTCAAGAACCATGAGAACAGTGCAGTTTTACCTTGATCATGTTGGTGACAAAATTCACAGGCATTAGACCTATTTAAACTCTTCAAATATATTTTTGTTGTATGAAACAAGTTAAACCAGTTAAAGTTCTTAGTACTTCACCTGAAATGTTACTTATACAATAGTTTTCTAAGTATCTATATAAATAAATCTAAGTATATAATTATGTGCTGGTTGACCACAATTTTACCACAGGCTGTTTTAGCTATCCGGTCTTTTTTCAATGTGTTTCTTGCCCATTCAATTGCTGCATGGCAAAACAGGCATTCGGTTTAATTTCAATAATTCTAACTTTTGATCTTGTGATAAGGTTATTCCTTGAATTTCCTTCAACAAGAAGCAGAAATGTTAATAATGACAGCAGCGGACATCTGATTGCTCAAGTTCTACGCACGCACGTTCAACCAAATACAACACGCGTAGACTCGAAATGCGCAATACCCTGAAATTGAATTTACATATTTCCTACAACTTGTACGAATAATGAGTGAACAAGAAAGCATTTTAAAGTACATTGTCACGTCCGTCGTCACCATAGATCAGGTTAAAGCATCGGACATATATGATACATCTCTCCCAGTTTCTTAAGCATTTAAAATAGTTTAAGAAACACATTTGACACCTTACCTTTCAACACGACAAACTGCTAATCCGACCGCTTATCAGATATCAGCAAAATCCCTTTTGCCATAAACTTTAGCCTTCGATGATAGAAATTCAGGAAAAATTATGGTAAAGCTTGATATGAAGCCAAAGAGAGCCTCGAAAACAAATATTCTCAAGTCCAACAGCTTATCAGGGCTCACAATGTTTATATAAATACAAACGTTAGCGCACAATACTATCTGGCAGACGATACACGTGTCGATTTAAATACGAAGCCAAATTGGAGCAAAGTTGTTGCTACTGACTGTCCTAGATGAACTGACCCTCTTCTATAATCTCATGCCAGCCTTATCTAATAATAGCGTTCAACACGGTTTGTATGAGACTATGTATAGCTTCGCAATGTCCCGCCTACTTTGCAATCTGACCGTACTTTTAGGTGACCAACCAAAATCCGCGAAATCACATACCAAGCGGGTGCTGGTAATATTGACAGCAGTAAGATACACAGTTGAATGGATTCCAATATTGAACAACATGCATCTGGCTGTTCTCAACTTGCATAACTTTCTCTCAATCCAAGTTCAATAACAGTCATATCAAATTTTGTTGAACCTGGATAAGAGAGGTGACTGCTGTCAGAACCGTTGCAATTGAGTTTACTCACGATAGGCCGTAAGAGGACACTAAGTCATCTATAGGTCAACGTGGGGATTTTTTAATGTTGAAAACCTGCGACTGCAAATAATACGTTCTTTACAGCAATCATATTCATGCTAGAGAACAATCCGCCCTAACATATTTCAGGCTGGTCCAATATTCCTATTTCCTTTGACAAGATTCAGACCTGGGACCTGCCACACACACACACCAATGTCCAGCAATATCGAGCCACCAGACATCGTACTTCGAGAGCGATTTGCATGCTGACCATTTCCAAATGTAACATAAACGTTTTTCTATATACTGTAGGAATTACCTAGAAATCAATGAAGTTAGACGTTTAGGCGTTGGCAATTACGATAACTTACTAATGACTAAGTTTTTCCTGTCCACAATATGTGATTGCTCACCCCGAAAGGGGGAACTTTGAAGATGATATCAATTTTGATTTTATCATTTCATCTGTTACAACATTTTCTAAGCTTTAAAATAACACCTTACTTGTTGAAATTGATCAAGGCGACCAAATTTTACAACTGAAAATCTGCTGGAAATTCTTATTATTTTCATTATTTTTTGCTGCCTATTTTCATCAGTTTCTCGAAAAGTGTTCTGTCGCAAAATCCCCTTTTCGGGGTGAGTCATCACATATAAATCCACTATCACATCATTATATACTACTTACTAGAAAGCCCGAGTCCGACTGATCTCTATTTTTCGCTGACTATCGGGCTTTCTAGTCAGTGTGGTATATTTTGATATGGTTAATTACGGGTAAAAACAAAAGGTCCTAGGATCGGACTAGTTCAGACATTATATGAAAAAAATTGTTCATTTCCCCATTATAATCAGTACAAGAATGAGTATTTTTTCCTTGTATTTTGTGATCTTTGGAGTATTATTAGTTTCATTTGTTAAACAAATGAAACTAATAATACTTTCAAATCGAAATATCAGATGACTTCTGATCATTTGTATGTTTTAAAACGAGAGTACAACAAATAGGTAAATAATTGCTAATAGAATGTGGACTTTTTACAACTATTGAAATTTTACATTTTTATCTCAATTATCGTTAAAACATATTTAGACAAGTGATGATACGACATAATTTTAAGGAATACCTATCAATGCCTGTTTAATGTCTTCAATTTTAACGCAGTGGCAGCAATAGATTTATGTAATATTTTCACCGATTCAAACTTACGTTGAAGGCTCCGGGAGGTGATTTATACAGGATCCATAAATTTTCAATCATCAACAATCAAATTAGGAAGCTTGCGCTCGAACTTTTGAACTCAGAAAAGCTGAGAAAATTACTGAGTAAAAATTAATATGTACTTAAAACATCGTCCATCACCGAGTTTGCCGCTCCTGGGGAGATTCTCCATCCTTTGGGATCTTAATTACCTTTGATGCCCTACATTTGGCCCAGTTTTCCTGCACTCTTTCAAAACCCTGTTAGATCCTATTGGTACAGTCATATGGCCTAGCTTTACGTGCTCTTTGACCGTTTGAACGCTTATAATCAGCTGACTGTTCCCAATGAATGACAGCCTTTTACAATTTCATATAATCTGAAAAATTTTCCGGTAACATACTACTCATTTCCTGTACAAGAAAGTTTGAATTTCCTTTTCAATGCACTTTCTTTTGGTCTATTTAGCAGAGTCTTTGTCAGAGTTCTAGGAATGGTCATGGGTCCTTACCTGAAGGCCTGGAGCGCTGATGCTCGATTTCGATTGATTTCCAAGTATGCTTCCTTCGTCTCAATCTTTGATTATATAAGCACGATGAACGCACGCGAGGGTTTCCCCAGCTCAATATCTTACTAAGGAATGAGTGAGTTTTAAGATATTACTCAGTATTGACGAACGTCGTTTAACATGTTTAAGTACAAACTGTAGATTTAAGAGAAATAGGTAGTTGGTGAGGCAATATTGAATCCTGATAAAGATTCACTTGTTTGTAAAATGGGATACCGGTATTCATAGTCGGTGGATTTGCATAGTTGTCTCGCCTGACGCTAGTTTTAAATCAAGATTACGATCACGATAGATTGATTCCACTCTGAACATGCTGAATACCAGTGAGATTGTTCAAGCAAAGCCGCGGTTATCTCGACGACGAGCTTAATTCTTCACATCGCTTTAATATGAAGTCTTAATAACCTAAAGTTTTAAATCTTAACATAACGGTTGATTGACATATTATTCATGTAATGCCATTTAATGTTTACTAAAAATACTTTGTAATTAATATATTTAAGCCACACCTTCAGTGTAAAGATTATATCTTATGTCTAAATCAGACAGCGCGCGAGAAACAAACGGTAGAAGTTAACTTCAACAACAATTACAAAACCCCCACCTTTAAAAACCTTTTAAAGAGATCATTAAAAAAAGAGTTGAGTATTGAATGTCAGGTATGCTTGTTTTGGATCGCATGCAAGAAATCTTATCACAGTAAACGAGTACTTCGTTCCATCCAATACATCACCCCATCATTTATGTCGTTAGAAGGCATGTTGTCATTGTTTTCCAAGCTTGCGTGATAGCATATCGAGTTGAAATCTCAACCCATTTTTTTTTTAAATCACCAGAACTGACAAGATGAAATATTAAAACAATAAAGAAATCACGCTATCATTATAGAAAATGATGAGCGTGATAAATGATATATATGGTGAATAATTCACCTGCATCCGGCGTATAAAGTAGTAGAACATCACGTTTTACGTCAGGATACAGAGGAATTTCATTTATTTGGGATTTTTTGTGACCTTTTCTATGTGATTACATTAATCCACTTCTAAAGATATTTACCCCAGCTTTTACCATTTCACGTCAACCTTTAAGTCTGAAAATATTTCATCTTCCCAAGGACTATCTACTCGGTGCAAATTCCAATTTTTCCTTCTTTAAGCCATGTTAGATAATGCATAATGATTCAGGACGGAGGGATACACAATAACCATGATATCTATGATGACATGAGAAATGGCATTCAGGAAAATTCTGAATTCTGAAATGATGCGGTGTTTTTACTTTAAATTTAGCTGTCCAACTTGCACTTGTGTTACAGCAATGAAATGGCCCACAAATTCAAACGGAATCGTCAACT
>JXSR01S041791.1:115149-128188 GCA_000969725.1 Ophiothrix spiculata | reverse complement strand
CTTAAACACTCGGTCAATGGGATAGCTGGATTACAACGTTCAGGTGACCTATAGCAATGGAACAAAGATTCTTTAACTTTTCTTTCCTTTGTTACGCTCTTTTAGTATTTAAATATAAAATTGACAAACTATGCATATGTTTCACAAGACGCTTGAAAAGAACAAACCACCGGGATTAAACCACCAAACATTATTGCCTATCATTCAAATATGATTTAACTTACCGAATCGTGTTTTTTCCCTTGTAAATAGAGGGATGTCAAAATCTCATCATTCCATTCTGTGCTGGCCTTGGTTATAATCTCACAGTATTTCCAAACTTCGCCAACCAAACCAACCAAGATGACGCATCTTTAGCATTAAACGCTTTTGTTGGTGTAGCACAAGCGCAATGTTCTCCGGATATCAAACAATTTCTATGTTCAGTATATGCTCCCGAGTGTGAAGGCAGCTCGTCACCCAAACCGCCTTCTAGGGAGTTGTGCCAATCGGTTTATAACGATTGCGAGTCTATGCTGAAACAGTTCGGTCATGATTGGCCGTCAGAATTAAATTGTGACGATTTTCTCGAGGCGGAAGAAACAGACCCAGTTGAATTTGGTAAGTTGAAAGAATTACACAACACTTCAACACTTAGAATTTGATTGAGCATAGTTATTAAATTGTGAATTTTGTACGTGCACGTGAGACGTCATGTGATCCCGTTTGGACCAATTATAGACCGTAGATCATGCTTTACATGAACGTTTTTGTGGACGTTTTAGAAGAGTCCTAAGTCTGTTGAATCAGGAAATGAAGCAAATTGCAATCATTGGGCTTTTACAAACATTTTGTCATTTTGTGCTTTTGGTTGATTAATTACCTTGTTTTTTGCTTTGTTTAATATTACCATCTTTCTTCTTTCCATATTGGTATCATAATCAATTGTATCTGGCTGACTATAAGCAATCACAAAGACCTCCAAAACCCACACCAAGAAGGCTTAATCTGATTTTATGTGTTAGGAGTAGGAACTGCACTAAAAAACACGATTTTCTTTCTCTTTTAGCATGTTTAGTCATATTAATTTTTGACAATCCTTAATCAACAATATCACTATTGTTACTTGTCACTATATATATTTAATGGATATAAATTGCAATATTTGCAGTAACGATGACACTCTCTTCGGAGGTCTCACCTCAAGAAACACAAATTCCACCATCACAGAGAAAAACGTTCTTCGACCCATGGATTCTGGCTATCCTTGGATTAGGAATTCTGGTTTTAATTGCTATCATTGTCGGATGTCTTGTATTGTTTGCTTTGAGAAAGAAACGCCGTCGTGAGCAGACAGACTTCTTTGAATTGCAAAAACGAGATGATCGAGGAGTTGAACCTAACAGTTTGTATATAAATAAAATGATAATGATAATAAATATAGAGGGGAGCGTGGCCGAGTGGTTAGAGCGTTGGACTCATAATCAAAAAACATTCGTCTATGGTGGGGTCGAGTCCCGGTCTCGGCTCTCGGTACGTCTCCTTGTTTCCTTAAGCATGAAACTTTGCTCTACTTGCTTCGTGCTTCGGAGGGCACGTAAAGCTGTCGGTCCCATCAGAAGTGTTCTTGACACACTGTCGGATGTAAAAAACGTCACGGGCTAGGCTACGGCCGTTCGAAATAAGAGTAGGGGAACCTTCCCCGGCAACCGTGACCGTATGTCAAAATACGTCATCTACTCTAGGACCAGAGTGCATAGTCACTATACCTTCAAAAGTATATCATATCTCTAGGACCAGAGATCTCATCCAGATGCTGAAAAGGCTTGATGAGATAAGCGTAGAAGTAGAAGTAGAATCTGCATCAATTTCTGCATATCAGGGCTGCAGAATAATGAAGATTCTGATGATATTTATGACGATGACGTCAACAACAATAAACATAACAAGGACGAGTAGTTGATGAGGAAGAAGAAGGGGGATGATGATGAAGATGATGATGATGATGAAAAGGAGGAGGAGGAGGAGGAGGAAAAAAAGGATTCTTAGTTCGAGAAATGATAGAAATTTGTTCGAGGTTTGCACTTTATCATGTTTATGCAAATAATAACATTATCATTGCAACCATTACATTTCAGGTTATGCAGACTACACCGGTCCACCTCCCGCGAGGCCCATCTTTTCTAAATATGAAATTACTCGAAATAGTCTAAATGTGGGTGAGGTGTTAGGCAGTGGTGCCTTTGGAATTGTTTATCAAGCTGAACTCACAGTGGGAAATATGAATAACAAAGTCGTTGCCGCAAAATCTTTGAAAGGTATTCAACGCATTATGGTATAAATTACGTTTGTTAACAGCAAAACTCGCTTGAAAAGGTCCTTTGCATTATGTACATCCGCATTCTAATCCGCAAGATAAAACATTAGACTTTCTTAAACCGGTGTAAACAGCGTCCGTGTGACTGAAATGTCCTACCTACTATTAAATTGTGTAGAACGTACTTGTACATATGCGATCAATAAATCATCGATTGCGACTTATTCCGTGTAGTTCAATTAGACCCGGACTCCTGGTTATGGGGGACACTCAGTCTCATTACACCGGCGTTGCAATAAATAGCCACTAACATCAGTTTAAAATGTTTGGTCGTTGATGTAGCTTAACGAATTAAGCATAAATTGTGCTAAAACATTTTGACACTTAGATGACTTAATGCAATTTCAATCGCTTTAAATTGCAACTTTCTAAAGATTTTTTAGCTCAAACCGTTGACATTGTCAAACATCGTCCGACTTTATTTTTTAAAACGCCATACTTTTTGCTTCTAATGTTAGACATGTTAGAGTGTAAAAAAGAAATAAAATAGTCTTAATTTAAACATTATTTGATATCCGCTAAATTAATGTACATCCATTGAAAGAATATTGTTTAAATATATTTCCCAAATTATTTTGTCTCAAGAAAATGCAAACAGCGACACGGTCGAGAACTTCTTAAACAAGATCTAGTTGATCATTGAAATAGGTAACCATCCAAATATCCTACCTATATTTGGATGTATAACCAGCAGCGAACCATACTATTTGGTGACAGAGTTTATGAAACAGTATTTGATATCCGTAACTAAATTAATGTACATCCATTGTAAGAATAGTGTTTAAATATATTTCACAAATTATCTTATTTAAAGAAAACGCAAACAGCGACATGATCGAGAACTTCTTAAACGAGATTCAGTTGATCATTGAAATAGGAAACCATCCAAATATCCTACCTATATTTGGATGTATAACCAGCAGCGAACCATACTATCTGGTGACAGAGTATATGAAACACGGGGATCTATTAAATTTTTTAAGGAAAGCTAAAAAGGTAGGTATTATAGTCTTGTAATAGAAGTTGCTAGTCTTAGTTCTTTTTAGTAAATAAAAAAATCTCTCTGTATTAATTATCAGAAGATGATGACATGACAATTTGTATTGTTCCAAGTTCATATTGGCTTCATTTGTTCTTATTCAATTAGATAGTAGAAAGAACACGAAATCCAGCGTTGTTATGATGTCAAATATTGATCAGATGAAGTTCCACCTTCCCAGGATTTTGTATATTATATCATGGCTTTTGTTTTATTGTTAATGTGTTTTAATTGGAGCAATGACAAATCTTTGATTTTTTAAAGCTGGATATTTCAAAACGTGCCGTCGATCTGCAAGGCGGAAAAAAGAACCAGATCGGTAGATCCCGAAATGCTCATGTACAAAGAAATTGAAAACTTTGGCACTTATTTTGTCCTCTTTCTGCTGAATTCAATATATAATAGAGCATTCCAAAATTTAGTTCACCAAAATCCGTCGAGTAGTTTGTCTAATATAAACAATTTTGTAAGGCCTACACCGTCACATGTAATGAGTAACTTGTTTATGATTGGTTAATACATAATTTGACAGTGACCTCACTTAATCCGTTTTTAATGTTTGGACAAGTGAAAAATGTCCCACTCCTAGGTTCTGTGGTCCGAAGAGTTGTTCTTGATACAACAAAATCCTAATATCAAACTTGTAAGGAACTTCTTTTCATCTACATACTTATTTGTCTTTTTTAATTAACAGTATCAAGCAGGGGAATATGATGAAATTTATGACTTATCTGAGATGAAAAAGCTCCAGATTGCAAGGCAGATTGCATGTGGAATGGTTAGTCAATACTGATAATTTAGGCCAGTGTCAAATTTAATGTGCTGCAACATTGAAATATTTAGTTAATATAGGTCTATAAATGTTTATTCATAGCTATGTTCGGAAAATAAGGTTTTAACCCTCGTCTACCCAGGGGGGCGGGGGGGGGGGGGGGGTTGCAACCCCTCCCCTTAAGGTTTTTTTCCCCGCTTCATTATTTAATAACTTTCTGTCTTAATGTCATATTTAACAGGTCAAAAGCATAAAGCTAAATTTAAGCAAATAAATGATTCAAGTAGTGTTTTCCAATGCTATAATTGCAACGAATATACGGAATTGTACCAATGCAACGCACGCATTTTAAACATTTTAAGTCGCCATTTTGAAAAAATATATGCATGCTATGAAGCTGAAATTTGCAGAGCATGTTAAAATTATCATTTCCCTTCTTTATTAGCAAAAACCCCCGACGAAAATCGGTCATTTAGAACTTTTATAGCAACATTTTGATTTTGGTGGCCATTTTTGCCAAAATCCCGATTTTACCGATCTTCTTCCTTTATGACGTCATAATTACGTGACGCTTGGCCGATTTTTGTGATATTGGTATCATTGGGTAGGGGAGGACCATACCTATCTATTAATAGCAAAACCAAGTTCATAAGGGGTTCCGTTCCAAAAATTTAAGGGGAGGGGTTGCACCCCCCCCCCCTTGGGTAGACGTGTTACAAAAAATAGCTTGGGTAGACGAGGGTTAAATAAAGATAACTAAGTAACTAACAAAACTAACATGTTGGCGATCAGTGTTCCCGCTTTTGTCACGAAATTGTCCATTGAAGTTACAAATTGGCGTAAGGCGAAACAAAACAAAAAATGAAATAGCTTTGAGTTAACACAATGTTTGCTTATTAAATTTTTATTCAGTTTACGCTTAGACTTCTAGGATCATTTTGGGTTTATCAGCGATCGCAAGTAGTAAATTATAATATCAGTATCAATATACCCATTGGGTACAACTTTGTCGGCATCAACGACATCATCATTTGACGCAAAATCCTTGAAGGGAACACTGTTTGCTATCCTGCATTTTATGCCTTATTTCCCAGCATTTTATCATGTTCAACATGTTCAAGCGATCGGCATATTCAGTACATGCTTTTATGAGGGGAGCGTGACCGAGCGGTTAGAGCACGGACCTTGTAATATAGAGGTTGTGGGTTCGAGCCCCGAGCCGGGCGGTTTTCGTCTCCTTGTTTCCTTGGGCAAGAAACTTTACTCTACTTGCTCCGTGGTTTGGAAGTCACGTTGGTCCCCTTTACGAATAGACTCCATAATAGGGTATATGCATGTCATGCAAGTACTGTGTATCATTAATTAATTGATTGATTGATTGATTGATATGATTTCGTCACAATCTCATTAGGATTTTCTCTCGAGTACGCGATACTACCACGGAGACCTGGCTGCACGAAACGTTTTGGTTGGTGAGGGATTAATGGTCAAGATTTCCGACTTTGGTATGGCGGATGATATCTACACACAAGAAATCACGGAGTTGTCACCCGATAAGAAACGAGCTGTCAAATGGGTCAGCTTAGAGACGAACTTGACGGGGCAGTGTTCTATCCAGAGTGATGTGTAAGGCTATAAATAACGAGGGGGGGGGGGGGTCTTTTAACCTTTTTTTTCCGTACTAGGGTGTGCCACGCAGATTTTGCGCTTTTGACCGTTCTCTATACCTATACGTGATTTTGAGATCTTCACCATTCCATTTTCCGTATAAAAAACAAAATTGTGCCCAAAATTAGTGTCTTTATAAGGCAATTTTTCAAGTTTGGGCATTTGGTCCGTAACATATTTTTTAAATTAGCGCTTCCCGGAATCTTTAATAGCGAGGGCACCAATTTGGCAGCGCCTCTTCTTATAGTGAAACGCTGCTTTTCAAAATATAAGGGAGTTTCGAGATATTTTGAATATTCATAACTTAAAGCCAAAAATTGCTGCTGATTCTTAACATTCTATTAGTTTTCAAGGAGTAATCCTTTAATATATGGCGCCACTCTGCAAAAATAAACCGGTGCGAAAAAGAGACACACACACATTAATCCGCCCATTGGTGGCAATAACTTAATCAAGTCAATGAAGGCGTAAACATGTAAACGAGCTACATAAATACCTCTTCGAACTTCAAGTTGATAGTTAAAATTTATTTTGCCCCTCAGTAACCAAATAATACTGCTTGACAACAAATAAATATATTTTATTTTCCTACGACTCTTATGCAGGATTTTTAGGTCATAAGGACGCGATGTTGCAATTTTGCAAATCACATATGTGATGGCTCACCCCAAAAGGGGGGACTTTGCTGATGATATCAATTTTGATTTTATCATTGCATCTATTGCATTTTCTAAGCTTTAAAATGACACCTTACTTGTTGAAATTGATCAACATGATCAAGGCAATCAAATTTTACAACAGAAAATCAGCTGGAAATTCTTATTATTTTCCTTATTTTTTTCGCTGTCTATTTTTATCAGTTTCTCGAAAAGTGTTCTGTCGCAAAGTCCCTCTTTTCGGGGTGAGTTATAACATATGTCATATAATAATATGACACTGTTTGATCCTTAAGAAGAGTGTTAATTAAAAAAAAATGATGATTACAATATTAAATCAATGCTTCTGAAAGCGAATCATTTTGGTATCAATATTATTTAACAACCTTTTTCATTTTAATTTGAAAAATGCAAGACATCATTGTCATTCTTTGTTTCCATTAGGTGGTCTTATGGAATTGTCTTGTATGAGATTGAAACCTCTGGAGATATCCCGTATCCTGGCATGGACCCACACTCTGTTTTGCAGGCGCTTAAAAAGGGATATAGGATGGAAAAACCAGACGAGTGTACTCCTGAAGTGTAAGTTCATATATAGTAGGACCTTATGGAATAATAAGGCCAAAAAAAAAATCTTTGGTTGCCCTCCACAGCTTTTTTCAGAGAGGGTCGGTCGGTCGTGTTTTTATTTTTTTATTTTTTAATACTCTTCCAAGGACTGCTAGGTCGATCGGCCGCTCCAGCCTTCACAACTTCCCCCGCGACATCCAAATCAAAACAATCAAATACTTCTTGTAGTGATTTGGGACATCCTATACATTTTGAGGGTTGAATAATCGAAAAAAGCAAAAAATATAACATTTTTTTTAGTTTTCGGTAAGTTTTGCATATTTTTTTAGAAAAAAAATATTCAATAAAAAAAGTTTGGGTCAGGCTGAAAAATAGGGTCGGTCGGTGGAGGGCAACCAAACATTTTTTTTTTGGCCTAAGGCAAAATTTTATTGTTAACGGTAGGCTTACAATGCTAGTAACATACTAACTTCTAAAACCTACCTTTACCTATAGGTATATACGTCTGTCAATGACCAGAGGGCGCAACATAGCAGTTCTTAACTTGATTTTCCGCTAATTTCTTTGGGCCGTAAGTTGCTGAATCGAAATGCAACTTGCAGTCAAGTGAATATTTTTTTTTCGTTGACAGAACAAAGAAATAATATGGGTCCCAAGGTACTACCCTGGGGGACAAACAGGTTTGCAAACCTTAGATTTTCAGAAGGCCTTTGATAAAAAGTTTTGAGATTTATTTAATGTTATAAGATAATTCTAACCAATCATTATCATGTCAGCTGATATTTCATCTTGATGTTAATGATAACATAAAATGTTAATCATTTACTGTCATCCCCAACAAAACAAAGGCGGTACAAGTTTTGATTCCAAATGTAGACAAATCTCTTATGAGATGCACAAGAGTCACAAGGAGTACATTGGTTATAACATAAAATTAAAATAGCTTATGGCTGTATTTGCGATATGGAGTTTGTTGTGTGATGGTCCGTACGCTTAAATGACGGGTTTTACCATGACATGATAGTAAGGTCCTGTCATGGTACTAGGACTAGGAAAAGTCCCCACTCTTTTGAAGTGATAGTCAGGGGTGTAACCGTGTTCTTGTTGTTGTATATTTTATATCGTAGGTACAAAATAATGCAAGGCTGTTGGGCAGAAGATCCAAACGCTCGACCAGCATTCAAAGACATCCTGCATTCCATAGATGATATTCTGGCAAGATTTAGCAGCTATTTAGATATGCATGATATAACTACCGGGTCAGAGGTCACTATGGATGCCAAATATGAAACAATGCAACGCATGCAAGCAGATACTGTTCAATTATACTCGGAAATTGAACACAACGATGAAGAACCATTTCATGTGGATACTGCACTTGGGGATGAGGCTAACTACGATACGCCATGTGATGAGAATGTTACTAACAGATGTAATTCAAATGAATTTAATGAGACAGTGGACCAATCAGATATGGTGGCAGATTGTGACACGGAATATAACAGTTATTTGATACCGCGCACACTGAGTGCAAAATCAGAAGACAATGGGTCTAATGATAAATGAAATTCGCCTGATGGTATAACGAGAGAAGAAGAAAATAAAGAACGGGGAAGAATGAATGGGGAAAAGGGAAGTATGAAAGGAAAAAAGAAAGAATGATACTTTACCTTACAAAATAAAGGAAAAGGAAGGAAAGGGAGATGGTAATTGAGGGACAAGATAATCAACCAGTGTATGAGAGGAACCTTATTCATTCATTTATCGAAATCCGATAGATATATCGGAACTATTTCACAGTGGTCCCTTATTTAAGGGGGCCATTCACCCGGGACTCCTGTAATATGCACCTTTTTAAATAATTGAACATCACATCACTATTATAGGTCATATTCAGTTCAAACTTGATATGTATGATTCATAACATTTACTTTTATTGTTGAAATTTTCAGGTTATTATTATTGTTATTTTTAGTAAGTTTTAAATGTTATTTTGTTTGTATTTATTTTAATTTTCATGTTATTATTATTGTTATTTTTATCATTATTATTATTTTATATACGTTTGAAATCTTAATAGTTTTGGACTTACTTACTTTGCTTTTCAACTCGATTTATTAAATGTAGGGATTTTTTTCGATTTCGTGACAAACTTGACAATTAAGATAATATAAACAACTTTGAACAAATATCAGCCAAAATTACAAATATAGTAGGCTACTTAAAGTAAGTGTTTACGAAATTTGTTGTTTGTAATAAATATCATATTTATAATAGAAGAAAGTCAATTATTATAAAATTAAGGACAAAATTTCATAATGTTACTAATGGCTCATTCCAGTGAAAACTAAACCTTTTTTGATTTCAAGCAAAAAATCAGCTTTTTTATTCGACCATATGAGCAGTTTTTTCAGTCATACGTTTGTTACTCGGTATGTGAAAAGTATTTTCTAATCTGAAATTTTGATTTTTTTTCTACCCGTGCATGAATGAGCACATGTTTTCATTCAAAAATGTCACAAACGTTACCAAAATGTTACACCAAAATGTCACAAACGTTACCAGACGTTACCAAACAAAAAATTGCATGAAAAGAAATCCTAACGATAGAATGTCCTACCACTTTTATGAATTATTGGTAAATATGTTACTAATGATCTGTGAAAAACATGTCAGAGAAATTTTACTTTGAAATCATTTCGAGCAAAAAAACATTTCCGTGCGATGTCACAAACGTTACATGAACTTTATTCAGTATCTTGGCAAATATTTTAATCTGTAAACACCTGCATGTCTTGATCCCACCCGTGAGCACCATTATCAAAAACAAACTCGTTGATATAATGTTTATGCAAGGTTCTGTGGCCATTTAAAAGTGAATTTTTCAAATTTTTCGGTCACAAACGTTACTTTGGAATCACCCTAATAAACAATGGGTAACTTTTGTATTATTTTACAATATGACCGGTTTTAAAGTAACAAAATCTAGTTAACAAAAAGTTGCGCAATTGCTTAAAAGAGTTAAATTTTCTTTATAAAGATTTTTCAACTTTCTTATCTTTTACTTTTGGGAAACTCCCTGCAAGTTTGCAGCCGACGGGACGCTCCCGGTGTTTCGCATCCACCATCGTCTGCGAATTCCAAGGTAAACCGTTTGAGCTAGAGTCGACGAAGCAAGCAAACAGTAAAATAACAACTATTCTTGTCGCAATGACATCATCCAATGACTAGTCGTGTAATCAATGTTCGTCAATGCTATTGAACCTGATCGCAACAGGCCACACCACTGGCGAAATAAATTTCACACGTGGCTCAGAATGATCCCTTCAACTATTAGAAAGTCAGAAAAGTAGAATCTAGTTAAAATGTAGGAATAAGTGTCGATAAATTTCCTTTCAAAATATTATGTATAATTATGAGCGCTTAATTATGTACATATGGTATCTTATATATATTCAGATTCAGATTCATTTATTTCAATATAATAAGCAAATAATTACAAATTATACAGCGATAATGCCAGGTATAGAACAACAAACAAACAAAAACATCAGTTATACTCGTAAGTAACATAAACACAAATTACACAAGTACATCCAAAAACATTTAGATGCTGCACTTGAAGTGTTAGCAATAATAAGATTCTTTAGTGAAATATTTCGATTTTCTTTCATTATTGGGTATCGTTTGACCTGGGCCCTGGGCAGTCAAATATGAAATGGGCATGGGTGTAAGGCCCGCGCTCCGACAGGCTGGGGCAATCGGTGAGAGCACGGTGCACGGGCTCACAAATGAGGTTATTGGGTGAGAGCATGAATCTTGGCATTCGATGAGAGAAAAACACAAAAATATAAAGGCTTATTGAGATGATATAAAAATATATGGGAAAACCGCGACTCTGAAAAGTGGGTTTTTAGCCTTACCTTAGCGTCGCCTAAAGAATGAAAATAATTTGCAATAAACTAGAATTAAATGTGTATAAAACACTTTTTAAACCTTATTCTGTCAGAGAGAGAATAACAATCAACACGCAAAAAAACGAAATAATTAAAGAATTAAAATACAGCGTGAGACAAAATGAAGTTGACCGAGATTCAAAACTATATAATAAAAGAACCACCGATATTTAAAACAATTGTTGGCCGAAGGAAGACAAGGTATTAGTAACAGGTGACTGCACAGTTGAATTACTTTCTTTGCATTTTGTTTGCTCATCAATTCCGTGGAAAGCTTGTAAAATTTGTTGTTTAACTAAAACAGGCATAACTTCTCTTTAACTCTCTCTCTCAAGAGTCTGCACATTTCCAAGGTACTTATCATTTGTTTTAAATATCAGTAGTTCTTCTGTTATACAGTTTTGAATCTCGGTCAACTTCATTTTGACTCACACTGTATTCTGCCAGACAGAGTATAATAATCAACACGCAAAAACAATAATTTTAATGAATTAAAGTGTATTGATTATAGATTAATAACTGCGTATTACTTGACGCGAGTGAAATTGTACAAAAATAATACACCGCTTGCTGAAGTTAGAATTGTCCGCACTCATGAGGCGCAATTTCACGAGCACCAAGTAAAGAGCAGTTATTAATCTAATTCAAACACGACAATGATTAGAATAAAATTGCTAAGAAATAAAAATACACAATTATTTTAAAATGTGTTTGCTATTTCAATAAAACAGAGAAAATCGAACCATCCATCGTCCCATGTTAATCATTGTAATTTAGATTTACCTTTGTTTTAAAATGAAACTTGCCATACAAGCGCAAGCATGTTACGCGTACCCGTTCATGGAATTGTACAACGCACTACGCGATACGCAGCGTGCAACTAGACGAGATTAATAAATGCGTATAAGTTACCAACTGTTATTAGATTTACAATTTCAACGCATACTTAACGCAGAGTGTATGAATTCTATATGATGTAATTTTAATGCTCAACCTGTCACGCTCATTATAAAAAAATAATGTACATTATTAATTTCTAATGTGCAAAGCAGCAAATGTATTGATGATATGATGAGTTTATGAAAATGATCGAGCTTTAATGTACACTCATACACTCTGCATTAAGTACGCGTTGAAATTAATCTACATAAATGAGTACCGCCTGTATCTGTTATCACAGCATCGTGGGTATTGTTACATTCTAAACCTTGAACATGCACCTTATTATGTCTCTCTTTGTATTTGCTATTTATCAATTGCTGTTGTCAATAACATATTATTGGCAATGTGCAGTATCTGTGCAATGGATATTAATTAGTAGATCTTCTGAGTAGATATCACCCCCCCCCCCCCCCCTCCCAATAACTATGCATTAAAGGTCAACAACGAATAATTATTGATGATCTCTATATGAATTTACTTGTCAATTGCGAATGGACGCGATTAAGAAAGGGTAATTGATTACAATAAATGCAAATTGCACTTCATGTCTATTATACTCTTTATAATGTAATGATGTCACAAAAATAACATTAACAAGCATTGTTATAAAGTAAATCAGTGGTATATAGATTTGAAAACAAGTAATTAATAATTATAAAAGTATGTTGGATGATGCATATATACATTTATATATCTTATCTATATATCATCTTATCCTACATTAAATCTTACACTGCCCAGCCTGAGATGACCAAATGGAATACAACGTGTTTTGGTTTTGTTTAGTTTGGAAAAAAAATGTTTTTTTTCTTTTTAATTCTAGAAACAAAAAGTCTAGGCGTGTATTTCAATACATGTATAAGCCCATAATTGGTATATAGCAACAAGCCCGTATAACATTGCACTTATTGACGATTAGTTATAGTCTGTGGGAAATACCTTGACTTTGGGCTTGACTGCAAAATGGAGTCTGCACAATTGTTTTTGACTGATTCTTAGTCTTTGAGACCCATAGATTCCAGAACTGAATGATGCAAAATCCGCATAATTGAGCATTTTGAGAAATCCAAGATAAAACAA
>JXSR01S041791.1:66810-80557 GCA_000969725.1 Ophiothrix spiculata | reverse complement strand
TATTGGCAAAGCTCACCCATATAACGTAGACCCTGTAGATACAGGTTTAACCAAGGAAACAGCTAAGCGAGTCAACTGATTTTGGAGCAGCATTTCAATTGACTATTTCGTCTTATGGCAAGTCATATTTCTGTGACACACTTCATTCAGTTTCACAAGTAAATTGAACAGCTTAAAAAACTAGACATAAACTGTATTTACTTTCACCGACAGTTATTAAGTTGCTTTTAAAAGTGTCTTTTAACTATACATATAACGGGATACCCCATTTTTATAGCATGGAGTGGATGACATAATTATGTAAAAAGTAACATTAATGCCCGCTACTATGCAATGTTGTAATAATTGTGTAATAACTCAATATAACGCCAGTTGCTATTGCAGTATGCGTTTGTTTCCTACCTATTATAGGTGTGTGCTCAAATGTAGTTTGTCGCAATGGAGGAACTTGTGTGAGTCAACCATCAGGAAGTGATCTCTTCACTTGTCAATGTACCACTTCATACTTTGGCAGGCTCTGCGAAACGCTCAAAAGTAAGTTGCTTTGAAGTCCGTATAATCTTGATGATGATGCTATATTCGTTTGAGCAATTTCAGCAAAACATGGCACCGGGATACTGAACCTAAAATAAAGTAGTTTGTGGTGTCTACTTACTAACCATGCTGAAGCTTCAGAGTGTATATACTTCAAGCAAACGATGAAAAATACAGTGGTAGAACTCTAAATATAAAAGTAACGTACGATAATCAGCAGCAAAGAATGTCTTTGGTCGCAATAGTCTGGAGAAGGTTTCGCATATAATGTTTTGCATAAATTCCGATGCAGTGATGTTCATGTTGGCGCGTCATTATGATAACTCCATCGGCATTATGTTGGTTCATCAGTAAAGACATTGGTAAGAGCATATATTTTAACGTTCTCCTTTCACGTTATTTTCTCTTCAGGTGAATGCGAGAAACCAACGCTGCCTCCAAACGTGTTTCTAAGTGCTGCTGGTACTTCCATTGGGGCGACAATAACATTTGTATGCACACCAGGCTACGAGTTGGTTGGCGCGTCACAGGCAACATGTCGTGCTGACTTAACCTGGTCTAGCGAATCTCCAACTTGTGGTACGTTGAATCCTGTTTTAATTTCTTGTTTGTGAGTGTGCGGGATGTGGGATGGTAAGGGTGTGGGAAGGGTGTAGTAGACTCACCAGGTATACACTGTATGCAGCGCTCCATGAAGGAGCATTCGCACAGGGGACCCACGGCTTTACGTGACTGTCCGACCACGGATCAAGTGGAGTAAAGTTTCTGGCCCAAGGAAACAAGGAGACGAAAACCGCCCGGCCCGGGGCTCGAATCCACAATCTCTGTATAGTATGTATGGGATATTAGTGTGTAGGGATGGTGGGTGGTGTTTTGGTGTGGATGTGTTTTTATTATCAAAAACATAGTAAATATTCTTAATTAATTTTACACATCTTTCTATCAGCGCTCTTACATTTTGAATTCCAATTTCCAGAATGTATAGAGTTAACAAAATTAATCATTTGTCATATAAAACTTCAAATCAGAAACTTTTTTAAACACCAAGATAAGCTTAAATAATGAGACACAAGATAATAACTGTGGATTTTAACGGTACTTAACGGGAAGTAGTTTATTTAATGTTAGATAGAGTTGTAATGCTTTGGCTGTAACAAAAACATATTTACGAAGAGTTTAAATGGTTCGAGAATTGAATTTGGCCAAAGTTATGTTATGAATACCTTCAGCGTTCGATTTTTTTGTTTCTCTCTTGTCTTTTCCATTCGCAGTACGGACATGTCAAGCTGTAACACCACCAACGAACGGAGCAATCGATCCTTCCACTGGTCCATATCTTGCAGGACACCCACTTACGTTCACATGTAACTCGGGGTATTATTTGGTCGGATTAGTAACTATATTATGTGACGAACAGGGGACTTGGTCCAGTACAAATTATCCATCATGCTCCCTCATAGGTCAGTATAACAAAAACAGTCATAAAAAAGTAATTTCAACCTCTAACATTAACTAATCTAAAATATTAATATATTAATGAATTAATTAATTGCTAAACCTAAAAGGCTCCCATAGGGACATAGACGAGCAACACAGGTGAACAGGGCAAGGGATGTACAGGTTGTAACAGAACAAATTATACATTCTTGTTAGCGATATCATTAGGAAAATAAAAACGTTGAATTCACAAAACTTTCCCTTATATGAAAGGCTGTTTAATTGGCTACCAGAAGAAGCTTAAATGGTCACATTTAATGGTCAGGATCAAAAGTTACGACTGTTTAAGTAAAGACCGCTGAAAATCACTTGGGCCTATTTCACCATTATTTAAGCGTAAACAGTTTTTCAAGATTCGATGAAGATTAACAATGCAGTGAGCATGGTGAGATAAAATGACAAAAAGCACACCTCATGTTCAAGAATGTTTTTATTTTTTCATATGATAAGAATAATTCATAAATAATTTTGTGATATTTTATGATAAAAGTTATGCTTTAATAGGTTAAAATATTGCTTATATCCCAGAGTAAGCATAAACAGTTGCAGGCCTAAACAGTTGCATCAAAGCCTGTCATTCAAGCAAAGAGTGTAAAGCAATAATCCTTTTGCAGGTTTTTTTTTCACACAGTTTCATATTCAAAGGGAAATATGGAAATTAAAAATAATTTTCCTAGCTCAATTGATAACACTTAAGTTAAGTTCAGAAATGATAGTGTTTCATTTGACCTGTATTTAAAATCTCTAGGTAGTCTTAAAGTGCTTGCATGTTGACTCTGTCATTTAGATGATATGTTGTCTCTCCAACTAGGATATCTTTTAAAACTTTGTTCTGGCATCCCGTCCAACATTAAGAAAACAACAGTCTACGGGCAAGGTCATCATTAAGAGTCTATAATATGCCTTTGTTAGAAGTTCATGGAACATTAAAATCAGCCTCGTTATCCTGTTTAATATCGTATGGCTGATTTGGGGCATTATGTGCCATTATTTTGCTACCGGTAAATGAATCGGATAAACTGGTCAAGGTGGTTTGAAGGTAGGGTCAGTATAATTACCATAAATCTGCTTGTAGACAATCAATTTGGATGAAACAAAGTGCATTTTATAGCTTAAGAAATTGGCTTTCGATATAAATAAATGACAATGTGATACAAGGTGTAACTTTATTCTCTCACCGTAGATAACAATGTATAATTTTTTCTGTTACAACCTGTATACTGCCTTATTTCTCCAACATAGAAGGAGGCTTAAAAATAAGCACTACTTTAAAAAAAAATGCCTAAAAAGAAAAACAAAATCTTTATTATGTCTCATTTAATGACATTTTTCTTAACAAAGAATGATTAAATAGGGCTTTAGAAGATGAATATTTAAGTGTTGTTATAATTATTCATATAAATTCTACTGGTAAAAGTCCTGGAAGCTACAGAGCAAGGCCATGGCATTATTACCCTTGTCAACATAAAATAGCGAGACAATCAGACCTGTATTCATGTTAAAGCTGTTTGGTGTGCCCTATGTGACGAGCATTGTCATTTGTTTCTACATCTATTTTAACCATCAGCTCAAACCTGTCCGCAAAGACAATTACAAAACGGCTATATATCTGGATCACTTGAAAGAGGCTCTACCATCTCTTTTATATGTAACGAAGGCTTTGGTCTGTCAGGACCTAGTCAGATTACGTGTTTGGAAAATCTTCAATGGTCTCAAAATCCACCAAATTGCGGTAAGAGTTTGATGTTCACATTTTGCTTGATAGTGGGTACACAAATACAAAGATGCATTTCTTAGAGCTTCTTAGTTCATGACACCATGAGATGTTATGTCAAATATCTGGTGTATTGTCGTATAACAACGTATGAAAATGGTCAAATATGTGACATTCATGTTCTATAGGTATTGAAAGGAAAATAGCATGTGATTCATCAATTTAATGACCAGAATCTACGATGAAATGTAACAATTAATTTGATATTAATGGTGTTAAGTTGACTACAGGTGGTAGTAATAATATTATTAAAATGATTTTATATAGATAAGAGATTATGTACTAACATTTTCATAAGTGTTGGTCTTTTTTATTTGTCCATTAGAAGTCGTTCATTACATGTTTCACTCTTTGTTCTTCTAATATCCATACAATAATGTAGTGCCAGTTTGTGACAAACCGACTTTACACCCAAACGTGTTCATATCGACGGACTTCTTTCCTGTTGGATCAATGCTCATTTTTATATGCCAATCAGGATTCACGATCGTAGGAGCCTCTCAGGCCACGTGTACGTCAGATTTCACCTGGTCGGTTGATTCACCGACTTGTGGTAAGTTTTACAAATATCCTTTGATAAATTCACATATTTATTGGTATTATTTGTTAACCTAACTTTTACGGTACAATACTGCGCAGCAATTCTGCCACCAAATAACCGTAAATATTACAATTAACTGTAATTTTTACAGGTTGTCACTGTATATTAGCTTGAATTTTACAGAACGCACTGTGAAAAAGAAGCTCTCAACTCTGGGACAGGCTTGCGAATTTATGGTGAATGAAAGTGATTTATTATTACTATTTTACACATTCTCAAACTTTGCAATAGGTATCTACTAGCCTACATTTTTAGGTGTTTTTGTTTAGATAAAAATTACAGTAAACTGTAATTTTTACGGTACGGTATTTTGTTGGCAGAATTGCTGCCAGTAAAATACTATTACATTTACATGTTATTTTTTACAGTGAGTTATTTTCACGATAGAGCTTAAAATTGTCAGAAATAAGAGTCATCATTGTAAAGAAATCTGTTTTACATGTTTCTTATAAAACTATCAAAAAGAGTATTTTCCCAGTAGTTATTCAGTCAATAACAGATTGAACATTTTTGGATAAACGCAAACCCGAGTCTCAAAAAAGAGTCTCACTCATAAAGACACACCTTTTTTTTTGTGTAGATACTCTTATATTTGCATTCTATAAAGCATATATTTTAAGGCCGAGGATATTGACACGATGATCGTGTCAATAACTTCGCCCAAAATGGCTATAGACACGATGATCGTTTCAATAACATCGCCCAAAATGGCTATAGACACGAAAACTCTCCCGGTTGTAATATTACCAATCGATGCAAGTCACCTTCATCCTTCCACTATTTTTAATTTGTTGCCATCCCCTTGAGCATTGGCTCCATAGCCATACACTTTCTCACACACGATCATTTTGGGCGAGGTTATTGACACGATCATCGTGTCTATAGCCACTTCCATATTTTAATTATTAGTATATCCTCATTTTATATTATTTTACTTCAGCACGCACCTGTCCTGCCTTAACACCCCCATTAAATGGCGCAATTTCACCGACAACCACGCCATACCTAGTAGGAGTGCAGGTAACCTTTACCTGCAACACTGGGTACCATCGTTTGGGATTAGGGACAATTTATTGTACTGATAGTGGCACGTGGTCAAGTACAAACTTTCCAGAATGTTCGGAAATAGGTAAGTGTAACTCGGTTTTTGACCAATCAGATCAAGTCATTTATCGAATACCTGGAAACAATCTTGACGAGCTTCCATTGAAAGTGTTGTATTGATTTCCAAAATCAAAATAAGAACTTCGTATTTTTGGTCAATTTTGTGATTGTTTGCATATAAATGATCATCAATTTTGAGACGTTTTTCCTTGACTACCATAGCCAAAGCATACCAAAAATGGGTGAATAAGATTAAATTACTCACATAGGTCCATATGGGTAATGTGGATGTCAATGGCATAAATGAGACTAGTCAAACAATATGCTTTCATCAAAGGTATTGCATGCTTAAATATGTTCACTTTTGTTGCCATCTTTACAATGGCTAGTTCCCCAATACATTTGGCATAGACATTGCTAAATGAGATTTTTTGTCATAATCCCTATTTGCCAAAATTTAAGCAGATCCCGCTAAAAGATCGCTGTGTATAGATTATTGGCAAAGGAGTATTATTGGTTGCCTATGTACTCCATGCCGATTCATTCATTGAAGTGTAAGGGGATTACTAAGTAGCATTTCCATCAAGCAAAAATCGAAAACGAGGTGGCAGAATAAAAGGCTACACAGTGCACAGGATAATATGCATCGAACTACACGGGCAAAATCATTGAACATATTCCTTATCACACGCATAATTCGACATATTGAGATATTAACTCTCAGTTCTTACCTATGATTTTGACACCCCTGCAGATGAATTAAATAAACGTTTTTCTTGTAATTTTTGGCACACCAACCAAGTCTCATCAATTTGCAGTCAGAATGTATTAAGTTCTTTAACATGCGATACCGATTTGCAAAGAACGGATGATTCAAAAATTTACCACTGGTAACAATTTGGTGTGAAGAAATGAAAGGGCTATTTTCCTTTTCAAAGTCAAAGAAAAATGTATTTGATTATGTTAAATCTTTCACAGTTATGACATGCGAGCAACCAGTTGCGCCACTGAATGGCAACTTCCTTCCGGTACAACCATCATACAACGTAGACCAGGTAGTAACATTCCAATGTGACAATGGCTACCAGCTGGCTGGACTCTCATTCTCTTCTACGTGTAAGGACGATGGCACATGGACAGGTTCAATACCGATCTGTCAAAGTATGTTTCTTATTATAAGTTTTCTTCTCGTTCTTCTTCTTTCTCTTGACAAAACATTTGTGATGACCTACCCCGAAAAGGAGGACTTTGCGACAGAACACTTTTTGAGAAACTGATGAAAATAGGCAGCAAAAAATAAAGAAAAAAATAAGAATTTCCTGTCGTAAAATTTGATCGACTTGATCAACTTTAACAAGGTGTCATTTTAAACAGATGAAATGATAAAATCTAAATTGATATCATCTGCAAAGTCCCCACTTTCGGGGTGAGCCATCACATTTAAGCAAACAAATAAGCAATTTGTAGTATTGCTCATCTATCATTCTATCATTCAAAAGTCAGCCATTTGAGTGAAGGCTAAGTTCATAGTTCCACATCATCGGAAGTGTCCCAAAACATACACATAGAATCTCAAGGCTGTTGGACAGAGATCCAAGTTGGTTTGAACGTGGAGTAAAGTTGTCTATTTACATCATACTCTTCATGAATCTTAATAAGATCCTAGACATTATACATTCGATGGTATTTATTTGTGAACCATGACACCATCTTGCAAAAGATGCATCAACAGGGTGTACCTTTAGCCGGAGTGAGTTAGGCATAAAATGACGACATCTCTTTATCCGTTATGTTTCACACCATCTTGCAAAAGATGCATCAACAGGGTGTACCTTTAGCCGGAGTGTGGTATAGGCATAAAATGACGACGCCTCTTAATCCGTTATGTTTTATATATACGTTACAAATCTACAGAGGTGAACTGCCCCAAACCTACTGCTCCATACCAAGGCTCCATACAACCAGATCAACCTGCCTATGTTGTGGGGCAAACCATCAACTTCGTGTGCAATACAGGGTATCAAATTAGAGATGGACAACAAAGTTCTGCAGAATGTTTACAAGGCGGCGTTTGGTCTTCAGAAACAAACGCATGTACAGGTAACTTGTCTAACTAAAGCTGAATAAAGGTGAAAAGGTCAAAATGCTATTACCATCCCTCTACTAACAAGAAACAACGCTCACTTAAGCCCTTAAAATCTAATCGTATCATATGCCAATAACTATCTTAAAAATAAATTGCATTGAATTATTGACATCAATAAGGAGCAGAAAGGGGGTATTTCAAGAGACAACGAAAGGGCAGCTTGAACTGAGTTGATATTACATGTTAGCTCTTCTTTTAAAATAGATTTTGACTTGTCAAACTTTTCAAAGTAGTTTTCACCCTCTTTAGAGTGAATATTAACCAACATAGGTGACAGTTCACTCCAAAAGTAAGCTGTTACTCCAAAGACAGTGTTTGAAACCGTTCCGAAAAGGAGAACAGCAAACAGAGAATACTGATACGTTCGATTTTAAAAAATACAGCAAGCAAAACACTCTTTGTTCTATCCTGATTAATAATTTTGAAGGGAGTACTTCAAAACGTACCCGGTCGTTGACCGGTTGAGTTTGTGGTAAGTGGAGTAAGTGGTCCCTTATTTATAACAACTGCTATATCAAATTTATGCTTGCCCTTTTTCATAACACTTATATTTTGCATGAAAAATTCTGGTGGTGGACCAACAACATTTAAATGCACTTAACTTCAGAAATAACATGTCTTCAACCCGCCCACCCTTCAAGCGGCACGCTAAACCCAGCTCTAACAACCTACGTTTATGGACAGCACGTCATCTTTAATTGTAACGACGGCTTTCAATTGGTTGGTGAAAAAATGCTCACATGCATCACTCAAAATACGTGGTCATACCCATCCCCGCAATGCAAAGGTAATAATTGTGGTTAAAATAAAGAAAATATATTTACTTCTCGTAGACTAGATGTAAATAAGTATATGAATTGCGACCACCTACAGCTAAATAAAGGTATCTATAAGCGCGATGCTAATAAAATTTGAGTCGTCAATGATTAAAATTTGGAGCTGCTCAGAATCAATATTACTTAGTTCTGAAAATGTGCTGTATTACATGAGGGCGCTTTATTTTATAAAAAATGGGCAAATTGCAATTAAATAATATGTTTTATATTGCAGAAAGGAATATTTGCAATAATATGGCGTTTTGCAAAAGAATATAACGGACACCTGGAGGCACTTTATCTATATATTTTATCGCATTTTTAAAGCTTTGCTCCTTTTCCCTTTTCTTGGTTTCCATTCTGCAATTCTCTTGCTCCAACTATTACTCAAATACCCATGTGCTTTTCAATTTCTTTTGGCGCCCTCCACACAGGCATGATTTCTAGTTTTGAATGTTCTTATATTATTTGTTTCTTCATACGAATAAATTCGGAATAAATATAATATACTTTTAGATTCATTAGTTCATTCATTTCTATCCCTCAAGCTGTAACCTGCATACCTCCAGCTCAACCAGTCAGTGGTAACGTCATACCAAGACTTTCATCCTACATGTACCAACAACAGGTTACATTCTCATGCGATAGTGGCTACCATCTAGTCGGGGAAGAGTCTAGTACATGCATTGCTATCAACACGTGGTCTAATGCAGTCCCCACGTGTCAAGGTATGCGAACTCATTATGATCTTTATTGTAATTGATTTTCATTAAAGAGCATGTCATTTTATGGGACCTTATATCCATTATCGATTGGAAACAAACACTTGAAGGGTTTGGACTCATGCCGCGCCCTTCCCCGTGATCGTAGCGCAGCGCAGTCTATTAAATTAGAAATAAAATGGAATTAATAGATTAGAAGGAATCACAACAAAGACTGATCAAAGCATCAATCCATTTGCCGCTCTTTTAATTTCAATTGCTAGTCAAGAAACTGAAGTATCAATTTAATGGCTCATTAATAATTTTAATTATGGTTCGAATGTTCGCAGCAGATGTTCCATTCACGGTACTTTCTTTGCTACGAAAATGGTACCCACTGTTTGGAAACCATCGGTACCATCCGCGCTTTTCCAACCAAGTTTTTGCAAGATGTGTCCAACTTTGATGCTCTGTTTTATTACTGGGCAGCATTGGGCACTTATTAGAAATACTTATGTATAGGTGATATCTTCGTACCAAACGAAGACGACAACAATAATTCCTCGGACATCACCGGAACATTACATAATATGTCATTGATTGGTCAAAGATATCATTTGTCCTCCAGTCATTACATTTGATATTTGAGAACCTACTGAACATCAAATAAAGATGCTGCAAGGTTCACAGTAGTTTGTCATGTTAGTAAAAAGGTCCTCATGTCACTTCAATTGTTAGATAATTTTCCAGTAATAGCGGCAAATAGAATATGATCAACCTACTCGAACTGATTGCTCATCGATAAACCTTCCTTTTCTTCACATGAATAGCAAAGTGGATAATTGTATGACCGATTGAGATCATTGTGGTTCCTTCTCATCTATTACTTCCGTGGTTAAACAAGTTGTTTATAGTGATAATGTTGCATTTCTATGGATGGGACAAGTTTGTAAGTGGTAACACTTACGTTGAGTGCAATGGAAATTAAACAACAACAAATACAACAACAAGTTGACTACTCTTTTCATTGATGCTACGACGGGGAGGGGGGGGGGGGTTTGCAGGAGGCATAGAATCTATATTTTTTAATTTGAATCATTTTGCTGCTTTCCCCTTAATTGTTTCATTTGCTCCTGGTTTGCCCCCTCGCTCCCCATTTAGAGCCTAAACCATGCACCATTTAAATATTAATTTATGTAATGTTACGATCTAGATTATTCCAATGTTTGCAAATGGATAATAATAACAAAATCGTTTTATCTTACCAGAAATAACGTGCGCTGGACCAGCTCAACCTCAAAATGGCGGCGTAGCTAACCAACTTTAATAATGTTACGATCTAGATTATTCCAATGTTTGCAAATGGATAATAATAACAAAATCGTTTTATCTTACCAGAAATAACGTGCGCTGGACCAGCTCAACCTCAAAATGGCGGCGTAGCTAACCAACTTTCTTCTTACGCGTTCGGTCAGGTCGTGTCTTTCACGTGTAATGATGGATATAACCTCGTTGGGGAACCGACATCTACGTGTACAGGACCAAATACGTGGACACCGCCAGCGCCTTCTTGTGAAGGTTAGTTATCTGTTTGTTTATCCCGATCAATCAATCAATCAATCAATCAATCAATCAATCAATGATATAAGTACTTGCATAACATTGCATACCCATGAAGGAGTCTATTCGCACAGGGGACCAACGGCTTTACGTGACTGTCCGACCACGGAGCAAGTAGAGTAAAGTTCTTGCCCAAGGAAACAAGGAGACGAAAACCGCCCGGCCCGGAGCTGTATTAAGAATAGGTTGGAAGTAAACGGGATTAGGTTATATGACCATGCGACTAGAGAAAGATAATGATACTTCGACGCCATGTATCTTTTCATTTTGCAATAAGAATAATATCTGGCAAAAACCACGAAACTTATACGGTACTGTTTGAGGTTTGTCAAGGAAACTCATTTATATTAACAAAACTCTTAATCAAACAAACTAATAATTGCGCATAGGCATTGTGGGATCATGCTGGCACGTGTTAAAGACTCGCGCGCTTCAAATAATCATATTGAAAGGAAAATGCAATTTTTCATTGTTTAAAAACACAATTACAGTTTTGTTTTTATTTTCCTTTACAGCAATACGATGTAATGCGCCCCCACAGCCGGTAAATGGACGAATAACGCCGAGTCTTACGTCATACATTTACCAACAGGAAGTGACGTATACGTGTGACATCGGGTATATCATAATTGGGGTCAAAACAATACGATGTATTGGGTTAAATATGTGGTCTACCGCATTTCCTACGTGCCAAGGTAAGAATTAGAAAACCTCACTTTTTCACAATGATTTCAGGGTGATTTAAAAAAGGTCACAATGATGATAATAAAGAGATTGGGTTATCTTGACGCAACTTCTTGTAAACAAGGTATTAATTTCTGCCAATAAACCCTCTCTTATTTTGCCAGCTATCACCTGTAATCCTCCAGCGAATTTTCAAAATGGTCAAGTTTCTCCGAGTCTGTTGTCATACACATACAATCAAGAAATACTGTTCCGGTGTAACAACGGTTACGAGGCTATTGGGAGCTCGTCGGCCCGATGTATACGACTAAATGAATGGAGCAATACGCCACCAACGTGTCAAGGTATTTCTAACTTGCCTGTCTGCTTATAAAAATAAACAATTCATTGCTATTTATAATCACACTCACTTACTAGCTTGTATTCTATTTAATGTCATTAAATAACTTCTGATCAGTTAGGGACCGCTTCAAAATTCAACCGACTATTTTCTGTCGGTTCTGGTCGGTTTGGGGTGCACCGGTGGTTGGCTATTGCTTATTCCGGTTGAAACAGCCAGAACCACCCATAACCGACAGGCAGCCGCCAGTTGAGTTTTGAAGCCGCCCCTAATATAAAGTTAAGACCAGTTAGGAGCATCGTGATAATCAGAGTTCAAATTGTATTAAAACTAACGGTTGCTTAATTCATGCATGCATTGTATCATTCACAAGCTTATCCCTACTGTTTTCATTCACACCTGCACAGAATTGACAACGTGTAGCACCCCTGTCACACCTATTAACGGCAACGTAAAACCAATGGCAGTCTCGTACCAAATCGGGGACGCCGTTACGTTTACATGTAATACGAATCATCGATTGACAGGGTCAGAGACGGTTACATGTTTAGAAAATGGTGTCTGGTCTGATACATCCCCTACGTGCCAAGGTAGTAGACTGGGGTAGTTTACATTATGGCAGTAAAATGCTAAATATCAGTTTCAAAGCCGAATAAAACGTGTAATAAATAAAGATTATTTGTTATTGTCGGTTAATTCCAAGGGTAATTTTTGAGAGAAAAACATGGCAAACGGATCTCTGTCGCAGATTTGAAAAATCTATATTACCAATAAGTTAAGTGCACTAACTCACTTTCCTTGTTATATTCATTTAACTTATTCCATGTTGTAATACAAAATACTTTACAGATATTCTCACAATTATGTGTCATATATCAGGAACCCATTATAATCAATGGCCGGCCAGTTTATTTGTTGCAAAGTATGAAAGAGTCCCATTTTCTTTCACCAAAGAAGCTGACACTTTTTATTTCTCTATCGTGTCGAATCTCATCGTCATACGCAATTATTCTCGTCATTGATAAGATACAGTGCCTACTGCAGTATCGAGGTTGAATTGGTTTTACAATTTAAAAAAATTTCTTCCTAGTCAATGTGACCATTTTGTTGTGTATAAGATGACAAAACTTTCATCAACCATAGCTTGCTTTGTACATACATGTAATTCAATGATAATAATCTCACTCACGTTTTTCTCACATACTAAAACATACATATATATTTTTCATGTGTGTCATGCTTACAGTAATAACATGTCCTCCGTTAACACCACCGCCCAACGGACAAATTTCACCTGCTCTAGGCTCTTACAATGTCGACCACCAAGTAGAAATTACGTGTAACAATAACTATCAACTCGTCGGTTCATCAGTCTTGTACTGTATTTTTGATGGGACATGGTCCAGTAGTGTACCAACTTGCCAAGGTAGGTACCACCCGTTTTCACAGTTCGCCTCGAAGTGATTACGTAATAGGCTGAGTTACCCAATCAACCGTTCACCCTTTACACAGGTCACAGTCAGTTGCATTGTCTTTGACAGAAAAGATTAAGTAATACCAGGGCCCTGACACTTTATCCCCATATATTTCATAGCTCATTTGATAACTATTTCTCAATAGTCGCTGGTTAACGTTTCTTCGTTGATCACGTGATTAGTTGCTCCAACCCTGCAATTAACGAGGTCGCGCAAAGAATAATCCTGCTCAAATATCGATAAATCCTGATATTCCAAAAGATATCGTCCTTGATGTGTGTTGCGTACATTCTAATTGGGGCCATGTTTTGAACTCAGTGTCATCTCTGTTTCTCTATGGTAATAGGCTGCGCTGGTCAAGCACACTGAAAACATTATTTCGTCAAACGTGGTGGAAAAGTCGTCAAACAGGGGTAAAAAATTAGTCATGCAAGTGAATTTCCCCTTATTCGTCGC
>JXSR01S041784.1:0-13665 GCA_000969725.1 Ophiothrix spiculata | reverse complement strand
GTTGTTTGCGTTAAAACATAATATAACTTAATATCTTAAAAGAAATGTGGGCCATTATTAAAATTTCAAAATGAAACAATGCCAATGTGTAAACTGCGTTTTTCAAAAATTAATAATATTGTACAAGACATTTTTTGTTGCTGAAAATATTGAGAAATGTAAAATCTACTACTTGATATTGCCGGAAAAGTGTTCTTCACTATAATGCTGCTAAGAGTGAAAGATGAAGTAGATTGCAGAATGAGAGAGAACCAAGCTGGCTTCAGCATGTTCAGGAAAGGCTGATCCTGCATAGACCAGATCTTCAGCCTCGATCAAATCATTGAGAAATGCCTAGATCAACAACTTCCTTGTCTTATAAATTTTATCGACTTCAAGGCAGCGTTTGACTCTGTCCACAGACCTTCATTATGGGAAATCCTTAAGATCTATGGAATACCCTTGAAGCTCATCATCATCATCAAAAACTCCTACCAGGATACAGTTTGCGCAGTAAGAGCAAAAGGTTCTATCTCAAACTGGTTCAAAATCGTCACTGGTGTACGACAAGGGGATATTTGGTCACCAATGTTCTTTGGTCTGGCAATTGGTTTTGTGATGAGAACAGCGGTAGATGAGAACAAATGTGGACTCACGTTAATACCAAGACGTAGCTCCAGATATCCTGAAGTCAAACTTGTCGATTTGGACTATGCCGACGACATAGCACTATTTGAAGAAAATGACATCAAGATGACCAAGACAACTGAAGCCATACGAGAGACAGCGGAAAACCTTGGTCTGCGAATGAGCTTTAAGAAAACCGAAATCCTGCCAGTTGGTCACACATGCACTGCAGTCCCAACAGTCCCAATGGGAGATGAAGGAAACATCAAAGTTGTAGAGACTTTCAAATATCTTGGTGCATTTTGCAGTACAAATGGTACAAATGTGAAAGAGCTGAACCACAGACTTGGCAAAGCTGCTGGAACATTCAGGGAGTTAGACAAGGTGTGGAAAGACAGATATATCAACCTAGACACTAAGATAAAATTTTACAATGCTTGTGACCTATCCACCCTCCTTTACTCTGCTGAATGTTGGAGTCTAACTGAGAGGGATGAAGCCCGGCTCGATGAATTTGATATGAGATGTCAAAGGAAGATCCTGCAGATTACCTGGTCACAGCGAAAAACAAATGAGTTCATACGATCACTCACCAAACAACCGCAACTGAGAGGTACTATAAGTACCCGCAGATTGAAATGGTTTGGGCATCTGCAACGCATGAATCCAAAGAGAATTCCAAAGATCTTATACCATTGGAATCCAACGCATGGGCACCGCAAACGGGGACGTCCCAGGACAACTTGGAAAGACGTTGTACAGAGAGACCTCAACTTCCTTGGACTGAGATGGTCTGTTGAAGAAGCAGAGGTGGCGGCCCAAGATCGTGCTGTGTGGAAAATTCTCTCCGGTCAGGCAGCAGGTGCAGAGATGTGCGACGGTGACCGGTAGGTAGGTATTAACTTTAAGTAATCTGCGAAGGAAATTTCTGTAGAATATCTCAATCTGATCAAGATTTTCATATCCCAAATCCTCACATCCATAAAGAAGAATGGGTAAAACTAATTTATCGAACAGGTCACATGTAATATCAGTTGGCAAATGAAGTTTTTGCAGCTTTGGTTAAGAGAGCAAACATGGCATGTTTTGCTTTTGAAACTTGCTTAGAAATAGCTTTTTTAAAACTACCATTAAAATTGAAGACTACACCTAAATATATATACTCATCACACACTGAGATTAATTCATTACCAAAATTAAAAGTGCTTGGCTTCTTTTTGAACTTACCACGGCTACACAAAACAACTTTGTTTTACTGGCATTAACAGTTAAGTGCCATGTATTACAATAATTAAGTAATGAATTAAGTGCCTTTTGAAGATCATCAGCTGTTTCAGATATTACAATGGTATCATCAGCATAAAGTAGTACATAAAGTTTCAGCCACATTTCAACATCATCATCACCTAAGTGCTTAATAGTTTCTTCGTTAATGTAATTTAACCCAGCAATACCATCATTTCTAAAGGAAGACTCAAGGTCATTTAGAAAAATTGAAAATAGAAGTGGCGATAATTTTTTTCATTTGCGGACACCCATTTAACAACTTAAAAACTCTGAAAAGGAGTTGTTTGATTTTATACATGATTTTGCTTATAACAATAAATAATAATAATCTGGTTTTTGTATAGCGATTTTCCAGCAAGATCAAACCGCTCATGTTTTCGCTGCAGGTAGATCGCCACAATCACTTCACTTCATTTAGGCATTTGGCTTCCTTTTCAAGTGCACATCATCCTATCGGTACTTAGATTGTAATATTTACCCTTTTTGCAGCTTCCCATAACCTGGGCGGGGCAGACTATGTTTGACAAATCTAGTGTCAGTTTTAAGTGCAGGAGGAAGACCGGAGTACCCGGAGAAAAACCTGCGGAAGCAAGTATGGACTGAAAACCAAATGCACATACAGCGCCGGGACCAGGAATCGAACCCGGGACTCAGTGGTGCAAAACGAGTGAAATACAGCTACACTAACCCGCTTCCCCATACAGATTGCTTCTTTATACAGATTATAAATAATTGTGATAACTTTACCATTGATACCGTTTGCAATTAATTTTGACCATAAATCAGATATATTTATTAAATCAAAGGCCTTCTTGTAGTCGACAAAAGCACAATACAGTTTCTTCCTCTTGTTAAGGTACAAATCAATGATACAATGTAATGTAAACACATGGTCCATAGTTGAATAGTGAGATCTAAACCCAGCCTGTTCCTCACCTATAATACCTGCATCAAGATAGTTTGTTAGTCTGGCATTTGAGACAGCTGTGAATAGCTTACCAATACAACTTAATAATGTGATACCCCTATAATTATTTGGATCACTTGTTGACCCATTCTTGTAAATTGGAATGATGAATCCTAAACACCAAGATTTTGGAATAATACCGGCCTTGTGTCAGTAGGTGAGGTATGTAAAAGGGTGGAGGCGTTACAGTTTTTGGTAAAAATCAGGAGTATTTATACCATAATTTCAGATTGGAGTGGTCAATTGATTTGGTTTATGGACCAATACCTTGACAATTTATCCGGCTATAAGTCCCCATTCTTTCATATTCAATTATTCTTTACTTTTTGAAATAATTGCATTCAAATGGCGCTGTGTGGGGGTGCGAGGATCATATGGTTGTAGCAAGTATGTATGCATTGCATCAATGAGGCAACTATACGGTGCATTATAAGTATTGGCTATTACCTGTCGTTGTACCTACTGAAGGGTTATTGTTTATGAACAAATGATAAATCAGTGATTATGAAAAGAAATTGTGGATGATTATGAAAAGAAATTTTGGATGAAGACATATAAATTGGTATTTGTAGTAATGGATTCCAATTGACTTTTAAATAATATTTGATCACACTATAGCTCAGTACAGAAGCAAATTCCTTCATTACAAGTTTGGTTTATTTAAAAGTATATAGCACCCCCTTCATATATCGAGGGGTCAGATTATTGAATTACATACAGTTATAAAGATATGATGAAATCAATTATGGTACCATTTTTGCATGAAATTCTATACTTACACCCTATATGACATTTGTTCCACCCTGTATATCCACTTTTTTGTGGTTTGTTGACAATCCTTACAATCATAGCTTTACAATGATATATAATTTACTGGGACTTTAACACAGGAAAAGAATTGCTATGCGTTAAAAAGAAACGACATGCAAATTCCATTCTACATCAGTGTGTAACGCAGATTCGTCCTACCTCATAACACAACGCCTACCAGAATCCAGCACAATATTGAAAGGTTTGGTATGATAACATTTATTACAAGAGGAGGGCAGTTCTTAATGAACTCGTTTATTACAGAATCAGGACCTCATGATTTATTAATTTTTAATTTGTTTTTAATCTCAATAACCTCTTCCACTGAAATTGGATTATTAATAAATTCATTAATTGAGTGCTTAATTTCAGTAAGATTAAAGTGAGACATGTTATTTTGAGAATCATCATTATTGCCTAAATTTTTAAAATGATTGAATAAGTCATCCATATCCACGTTACATTTTTTACTTTGTGATTTATTTACCGCTTTATTTATAATGTTCCAATACTTTTTAGGATTAGCGTTCTTGAGGTGACGAATTTCAGAAGAAAGATTTTTATAATAATCTTTTCTAGCTTTTTTTAAGAACATTTTTATATTTTCTAGCTTCATATTTGAGTTTAGGAAGAGAAATACCAGACTTGTTTTTAGTTAGCTTATTTTTAAGTTTAATGTTATCAGATCGTTTACGAGCACAATGATTATTAAACCATGGTTTATTATTTTTGGCGTTACAAATATTATCACTTTTGGCTTCTTTTGATTCTTTTGGCAACTTTAATTTCAACAGCAGGAGAGATCAAAATGTCACACAAAGTATTACTGAGATTATCAATAAGTACTTGGTTGATATCACTGGAGAGAATGTTAGTCAAATTGTCCATGAAATTAACAAGTTTAATATCGTTAAAACTATTCCTGTAATCTTCGGTTTTATTTGAATTCCAGTTAGTTTTAACTTCTTGAATATCAATACAGTCTTAGTTATTTACACCATGTTTTGTCATCAGAGTGAGATCATAATGGTCGTAGGTTTGATTTGAACTCTGAAAACACCCATTCTTCAATTATCAAAACTCAAACTGAACCCATACCCCTCATTGAAAACAATATGGCGCCAACTCAAGATTCAAGATTCATTATATTTTATTTCTGCTAGTTGCTCATAGCCAAAATAAAAGAAATATTACATTATATAAAACAAAAATATGAAACATTAAGATTGCACACTTAAAATTATATTACATATAGTTTACGCTTACTTAAAAATGATGAAAACATTGACGAAACTATAGAACTTAAACTTTAAATAATATAAAATAAAAAATGACATGTACAAATTGTACATGTATAAACATAGCTAGAAATAAAATTTCATGTGTGGCAAACATTTTAAAAATTCAATCCACTGGAAAGATAAAACATGATAAAAGTGACAAGGTGAGTTGAAAGTCTGGAAGAGCCCAAAAACATCCACCTAATACCAGTCAACCCTCCATCCCTGTGGAGGGAGAGTAAAGGAAGAGGGAATTGCAAAATGAGGGAAATTATTGCACATAATAGCAAAGAAAAAAAAATATTTTTTATTATTTTTTATTTTATATTATTTAAAGTTTATTCAGACTGAGCACCGTACTGGTAGCATATCTCTCTACTTCTCTCTCCAAACTTTTGCTGTTTTATCAGGATACAACCTTCATTTGATCATCATTTTATTTTTGGAGTCTTTATGAGACTTTCATTTTCATGCTGGATCTGAACTACTCATGGCATATATTTTACACTGAAGCCATAGTGTATCTATGTATAGGGCTTGGCCATTGATAACTGCTTTGTTGATTGTCATCTTGTCATCGAGAGGGAAATCAATATCTCAATCATGTGCTACTCAAGAGAGCAATTAATGGAACTGAGTACTTATGATGCTAGACTTCCTACAAGTGTTTTTAGCACCATTAAAGAACTTGGTATAAATAGTAGACCTCCTACACATACAGGAACTCATGGAAGGAGAAAGAACCACTTATCACCTATGGACTTTGAACAATCTAAAAAGCATAGTCCATTGAATACAGAGCCCAAGATAGACCCAAAGTTCTGTATTAGCCAATGGAATGCACAATCCATCAGGAATCAAGTGCCCATTTTGCATGATATCATCGTTGAAAAGGACTCGGACATTGTCACTGAAACCTGGCTGAATGATAACGATCATGCTCTTTTGGCTGAAATGCACCTGCCCAATTATTCAGTGATCAGTGTCCTCCGAAAAAAACAAGGTGGCGGTGGTCACAGTAGGACTTCTTTTCAAGAACAAATTGAAACTGGAACTAATTAATGACAAACTCCCCCAATCTTCATCCTTCGAACATGCTCTGATTTTAGACCGTGTCAATCGTGTTAATTTTGTGCTTGTCTACCGCTCTTCATAGCTGTCTGTGAGCAATTTCCTGACTGAGTTTGAAGAATTTATAGCTGCTGTTGACTTGCTCCCAGGTAGAATAGTCCTCCTTGGGGATTTTAATGTGTGGTATGATTGTCCTATAGATCTGAAGTCAAGAGATCTATGCAGATTCTGGAGTCCCTGAACTATACTCAACTTATCAAAGTCCCAACACACATCGCTGGTCATACCCTGGACTGGATCGTTGTTAAAGAATCTGATAATTTTGTTGGCCCACACACTGTAACTCAGCTTAATGTTTCTGACCACTTTTACATTGATTGCACCCTTCATCTCTCAAAGCCACGGGACATAAAAACATCATATACATCGCGCAATTTCAAGTCAATGGATGCTGATGCTTTTGCTGAAGATCTCCGAGTAAAATTTGTTGATATCCTATCCAGGAATCCTTCTGATGCTGATTGTCTTGTTAGATCATACAATCAAGCCTGTTTTGACGTATTGATATCCACGCTCCTCAAACAACCCGCACTCGGACTATTCGTCGCAAACCTGTATGGTTTGATGAGAACGTTGAGAATGCACGCCGGATCAGACGACGGGCTGAACGAAAGTCATTATCTGATGCAGACAAGGACTCGTATTTTAATACACAAAAAGAAGTGTATCGTGCTATAAATCGTGCTAAATGTGAATACTATACGAACAATTTATCTAACTGCGACTCTAAACAAACATTTAAAGTAATCAATGAACTGTTGAACAAAAACATTAGTAGTTTGCCTGATTCTGATTCTTCTCTGAATCTGGCCAATCGCTTCTGTGATTATTTCACAGGAAAGGTTGAAAAGATTCGTGGGGAAATTTCACATTGGCTTCCTGTGAAACAAAGCATCCATTACCGCACTCTTGTTCATATGTTTCAATCCCTCAGTGGTGTTTCTCCAAACTACCTTTCTTCGCTTATCCATACTCGCCAGATAGATGCTTATGCCCTTCGATCCTCCACATCTACTTACTGTACTGTTCCACGAACACGTACAGTTACTGGTGACAGGGCCTTCTCTGTTTGTGGTCCTCGTCTGTGGAATAGTTTGCCTCCCAGGATAAAGAATATCACTTCCTCTGCCACTTACAAGAAGTCCCTGAAAACCCACCTTTTTCCTAAATGATTGGTTGTTTCTTCTTCTTTCTTTCTTCTTCTATCAAGCGCTTTGTATCCTATGATCAAAAGGCGCTATATAAATGCCATTTGTTGTTGTTGTTGTTGTTGAAGAGGGAATTGCAAAATGGGGAAAATTATTGCACATTTAGCAAAGAAAAAATACGGAATTGGGTTTTGCTTGAATATGGTCCGGAGTTGGGTTAATTGAGTAGAATTGCGTAGATTTCTACCATGGACAGCGTGTCTGGAAGGGGGCATCAAATGACGAATTCTTTGGTTGTCAATAAGGCCCTTGACAAATTTAAGGCTGTGGGCCTCTCTTCTATCACTAAGCCAGATTACATCACACATTTCAAGGGCATTTGTATATAAAGTGAATTGGTTCCCAAATATAGTTCTACATGCTCTTCTTTGAATATCGCTTAAGTGTAAGTCCATATACAATAGCAAGTTTGGGTTTGATCAAATTGTGATCAAAGCCAAAGATCAATGACAAAGCCAAGGTCCCTGTTCAGTTCCTCACTCCGATCCCCATCCCAACTCTTCGCTGCCTGTTTGCAAGCGTAATCAATTGCTTCCTTTCGTTACTCTACACATATGTGATGGCTCACCCCGAAAGGGGGGACTTTGAAGATGTTATCAATTTTGATTTTTTTCATTTCATCTGTTGCAGCATTTTTTAAGCTTTAAAATGACACCTTATTTGTTGAAATTGATCAAGGCGATCAAATTTTACAACAGAAAATCTGCTGGAAATTCTTATTATTTTCTTTATTTTTGGCTGCCTATTTTCACCTGTATCTTGAAAAGTGTTCTGTCGCAAAGTCGTTTTTTTTAAAGTATTTCCAAGAAAATAGTAATACACGATTTACCTCCACAGTGTGTTCTGTGGTCCTATGCAAATGAGCTTATAATAGGCAATGTGTATTCCAGATCTCGCGATCGATATTACAAAATCTTGGTTCCGAGATTTTTTTTATTAACGTGACCTGCCAATAAAGCTGATTTTGAATCCTTATTATTTGAACAAGGAGAAAGCACATGCAAATTTGGAACATGGGTATGAAAATTTTTTTCCTTTATAATGTGAGTGAATTTTTTGCTATTGGTTAAAAATGATGCATTATATGGTATTTTCTATACAAATCAACAATTTTGAGCCTTTTTAGACATACAAATTTCAACCCCTACATCAATCTTTAGATTTTTAGACCCAATTTTATCGCTCTTGTTCAAAATAAACACTCCGGTAAATGTATCAGTATTGGACATACAGTTTTAAAATTCACACTTTTTAAAATTGTAAAATGTTTTCAAGACTTTCTTTTATCTGCTCTGCGTAAAGTTTTCTGAAATTCAGACTTCTTTCAGAGATTTAATTCGATTTTAAAATCTTGTACTCCGCCTTATGAATATTCATACCCACCGCCCAGATAGCGATACTGGTAGTTTTTCATGCATAAAAGAATAGAAACCATGCGACATTTACGGGCGCTGATATCAGACTGTCCACTATCCTGGTTTTACTGATCGACCAAATGTGCTGATGGGTTTAATTGCAAGAGTGGGTTTATGCAAAACGATTAATGGTCTTCCCTACGTGTATTCTTTCAGAAATGACTGCTTATACGCAATTCACTGGCAATACTAGAGCCCCTTGGACGTCTACAAATTAGGGAAATCATTCGGCAGCAACAACCGAAATGCTGAGCTGCAGGACAAATGAGGAATCCTTTGTCCCTCAAGGCTACAAAGTACCTATGGCCTTTATTCATTAGCCCTCGTGATGTCGCCATTTTGAAAGCAACACAAACTGTTTTGGAGCAAAAATAAGCTTAGGGCACTATATAAATGCATGACACAATAAACATGGATAACATCAGCTCAGCTAAAGAAAAGAGTAGAAACTTAACTATGAACAGCTACAGTCGCAAACACAAGGATTTAGGATATGTTGCAATACTTTTGAGAAGTGTTTGAGTATGTAATTGGCATAATCATAGACCTTATAAGCTTGATCGTAGGTTCATTTGGTCACTGCGTTGTTAAATAATACAGACAATTGTCGTCATTATGGCTGTCGAATCTAGGTAACACAGTTCACGCAGTTAACACCATCAGGTCGGATGAATTTATGCACATTTACACAGTGTTTTCATTAAGTAATTCTGGGACACTGCTACGCTATGCCATGTCTGTTTACATTCATTAACACGTAAAAAGTGCAAATGGAGCATTTTAACAGTTTCTCCTCTCGATATAACTATAAAGGCTCTGGCAGACATCACCGTATAGAGCAAAACGCACGAATAACGTACACAAGTTTCACATAGTATTGAACGTGTGCTAAACGGACCACCACCGTGTAATAACGAATTAAACGTATATATAACGGAGAGACCGTATGGATAACGTATTGAACGTACTTGTAACGAACACATGACGAACAACAATGCATAAAAGTAAAAAACAGAACGATATTGGGATAAAGTACGTTAGACGTACGTTTTGCTGTATACTGTGATGTGTGACAGATCCTTAATGTAAAGGCTCTGTCACACATTAACGTATACCGCCAAACGTACGCCTAACGTATATACTTAATCTATTTTATCAGCAATCACTATATACACATAATATACACATAATGTTTTTGAGCACATAGCTTTATTTTTGATCACCCCAAAGACATAATTAAATAATAACTACTACGATTTGAATCAGTTTCTCCAGTAAAGCATAGTAACCAACAGAAACGTACCAAATATGAACAGGAGAACTAAGAAATTCAATCAATGTTTATTAACACTTTTTACTCTGAATATTCCCTTGACCACCTGTATAATTGAATTGTAATTATGATTTACATAATTCTTATAATATTTTCTTTTAGAATGTACATGAATATACTTGTATGCTTTTTAAAATGTAGTACTTTGGAGTTAAAATGGCTTTTACCCAAGGTGGTCCAACTGTGCAGGAAATACTGCATGTAACACGTACGGGTTCCAACTTGGAATATGTGACCTTCTTCAAAACTTCGTTTGAGAGCCAGCATATTTTTCGTATATCTTATAGGTATCCAGAAAAGAATATAAAGACTCCCAAAAAAGTAACGCCTCGTCTCGAAAAAATCGAACGTGCGCCAATACGGTACTTGTAAACGTAATTTGAAGATATTTTGAACAAGCGTTGTAATTTTAGCTTTCATTTGACACCTTATTTTTGATAATTGACTGAGAAACATTGAAGTTATGAACTTTTAAAACCCTTGAGGTCGATTTTTAAAAGTTGCTAATTTCATTTTTCGCAGTGTACAAACCAGTAATGAGGTGAGTTTAGTCACTAACACGCGGTCATTAGTAATCTAAGCATTATCCATCAACAATGACCAAGATATGTATTTTTTTCATTAATTTTTCATTAATTCATTTTTATAAATAATAAAAAAATGGCATGAAACGAGAGAAACGACATTCAATTGGTAGTCATTACTGACATTAAAGACATGGCGTTGGTACCAGACCACACAGAGGACGAATAATGGTGCGCGATGTTTTTAAGGCTAGTAATGCCTACCAGTTGAATCTGAAGTTTTATATTGTTTCTCATCATTAATTAAATGAAAACAAAAACAATATCTTGATGGATGATGGTTAGAATCCAATGACATATGGTTTGGAAAAAAAAAACACGAGCTTCAGTGACCAAACTCACCTCATCTTTATCCTTAAGTCTGCGCTACTGGTTTGTACAGGGCAAAAGATGAAATTAGCAACTTTTTAAAATGGACCTTGAGGGCTTTAAATGTTTATAATTTCGGTGTTTCTCAGTCATTTACTAGAAATAGGGTGTCAAATAAAAGCTGAAATTCCAGCGCTTGTTCACAGTATCCTCAAATTACGTTTGCGAGTACCGTATTGGCGCACAATCCATTTTTTCAAGGCGAGGCGATACTTTTTTGGGAGTCTTTATTTCTATGACCCATTTGCACCGTTTTGTGTGTTAATGACTTTAGCCAGTGCGTAAAGGTACATTATTCTTACTTTTACATGATTCATCCGAGCTGATGGCTGCTGGCAATATAACCCAGATGTACGAGTCATATCGACGGCAATTGACTCTGTTATTCAAACACTGTGACCTAACATAAAGACACACATTATCTGCGTTATATATGTCATATTCCGAGTTGATCCACAATATTTAATTTTCCAATTATTCGAAAAATATTACAAAATTCATTAAAAACGTAAAGTATCTATTTGCGTATCTGATTGTACACTGCAAATGACAGAGAACACGTAAAAAGAATTCAAAACTGTTACACTTTTTAAATACAAGACACGTGTTCGGCTTGTCAAAAAATAAAAGAGTTCTTAACATTTGTAAACACAACAAAAGAACGCATCAAGCAGCCCTTGTCTATCTTGTTAATATGAAAGGTAAATCTTACTAAATATACTAAATATTCAATAAAGCCAAGATTTTTACATTCAAGAGATTGTAATGTCTTTTCTAAGACACATCGTATTGTGTAAATACGATGAAACATAACAAAGCCATGATTTTTCAAGGACAGGTTTGTAAAAGTTGCATTTTTAAATTTTCTTTTGGGTAACAAACAATACAACATAACGGAATCATGATTGGTCTTAAGGTTTTGTAAAAATTACAGAATTAACGTTTCCCAGGTTGTATAAGAGCCATTGTCACGGCTTAAACTTAATTAAGTCTTGGCTTAAACTGAAATTTACTCGATCTCAATTGATTAATACTAGTACTTCAATAATATATCTAAATACAACGTGTCAAACTCACTCTCAATGTTTAACAGAATGATCATCAAATTAAGAAATTTTAGACGTTTTAGGACTTATACCCAAGCCGTTCAACAGAGAAACTTACAGGACATGTTAGAACTACCATTTCCCCTATAAATTTGCAAAAAACGCGATGAAAATCCGATATTTAGAACTTTTATAGCAAATTTTTGATTTTTTTGTCAATTTTTGCCGATTTTCCGACCTGAAGTACTTTATGACGTCATAATTACGTAACAAAATCATTTACTCTTGTGGTATCTATTTATGCAGATATCGTCATCGCCTATATCATGAGCTAGTCAATTTAAGAAAACACATCCATCGAAAAAAAAGTTAGAAGACAAACTTTTTCTTTAAGTTACCATACGCAAATGACCATAAAAGTTATAAGACAATTAGGGATAACAGATAATCGCATGTGACATTTACAAATAATAGCCCTCGAATACAAATTGATATCAGAATAAAACGTTCAGTGACATTATCAAATCTAACTAAATACCTCTTATCAGGTTATTGGTTTTACATTCATGGTAATTCAGATATTTGTTTACAACTTCTTTTACAGATATTATGATAAGTATAGCGATTCAATGTTATATTAAGACAATATTTCTGATAACGAGGGGTTAATGTAAAACGTGTGATATCATTTTTCATTATTTTTCAATTCTTCATGGAAACCTAAGTAAAAAAATTAAGGTTTTACATCATTCATGAAATGGATAAGGGAAATATTGTTAAAGATGGTTTGACGAAGCAAATAATCTTTACCAAGCACTTCCCATGCTAAGTGAGGTGATTGCTTTCTCCTCGTGCTGTCATGGTTGCTTAGATTTCCCAAAGGGGCTTCTTTATCTCCTTGAAACAGGCTTTTAATACTGATTCAAAGCAAGAGATGATCTGCAATCTGGGGAGCAAGTAGTCAGCACTACACATGTTTGTGTTTTGCTGTTAATGCCTCTATATGCATTCAACAAAATAATGTATTTAGAAAACTACCACACTAGTATCTATTGATACCGAACATGAAATTGATTTTCATGTGTATTGGATACAAGTGTAAGAACAATGGCTTCGCTAGTTTAACTCACTATAATTTGATTTTACAATTTTAATGCCTTCTGATATTCATTATAGGACAATTAGTACAACATAAGTGTCTTTATAGCATTATTTTTTTTAAATAAAAAAGTAAACATTAATAATAATATAAAATCCAGTAGCAAAAAGTGTTGGCTATATATAACTTCATAAATAACATTGTGTTAGCAATAGGTTTTCATTTCTCATTCCAGTTCTGCTAATTAATATATCGAAGAAGGGCACGGAAAAATCACTAACGCAGTTGGATCACACAGTGATCCCAAGACAGTGACCACAAAAGAATATGAGAGTTAAGAGTCATAGCTGCGTTACATTATGGGTATGGAAAATGAAGCTATACACTGAAAATCTATAAGCTAGTCCAGCTGGTGCCCACCTTTACGAGCTTTTACCTAGTCACGCTATATTGACTAGTTTTAGGCTAGTCGCTCGACTAGCTTTTCTCCAGTCGGTCTTGCTCGTCGACCGAGCTCGGCTAGTTTAAAC
>JXSR01S041775.1:2135-12758 GCA_000969725.1 Ophiothrix spiculata | reverse complement strand
AAAGGTTTTTTCAGACTAGCTGTCGTTGCGGCACACGAGATAGTGGCAGACGACCAAACATTTACAATTTATAGTTGTCGTACTGTAGCACGACACATTTGCATATTGCCGCAATGGTCTGTCGCAAGAAAAGTTGAATTCATTCCAACTCAAAATATTCTGTCGTTGCATGCGACCGTCACGACAGGCAAGTCTGAAACCAGCTTCAATCATTCACTCAAAAGGTAATGTTTCACTCCAGGGAGTATTAAACTTGAAAATGAAATCACAATGAATATTTTTCAGCTGAGTCGGCTTCAAGCCTCTTCCCTTTCAAACTTGAATAAATTACAAACCTGTTTTCTGTGTTTAATGCTTGTGTGTTTTATTTGTATTTTTCATTTCATTTTAGAGTGAAGGTGACCGTGTGCTAATCTACATTACCCTGTTCATCACTGAATGTCTCAAGAAACTACAGAGGGTAAGTTTTGGATTCAAGCTATTTATGTTGAATGCTTATCAAGGCAACAAAAGTAGAACACAAACAAGTGTAGTGCTGACTACTTGTCACCACGATAGCAGATCACCCGTTTCTATATGTAATCTAGAATTCTGATGGCAAAAACCACCTGTTTTACGGAGTTGACTGTCAACACCAATTGTTATCATTTTTCATTTGCTAAGGACAAATTCAAATTCAACGTAGACCTAGTATTTCTGGAACCCATATGTAGACCTATTTGCAAATTGAAATCAACTGGACCAATTGTAATCATATTAAATTATCTCATGTGAAATTCATGGTAGATTTAGTATTTCTGGACCTATTATTGACCCAGTATTTATGGAACCAATATGTATTGAGAAATTAAAATCAAGCTCCTCGGAGCAACTTGCAAAAGGGCAGTTTTCATGGTCTTACATAGTCAGTTGCGTCATCATCACAATTTTGTTGGCATTAATCTATTTTCATAAGACCTCCAGCAGTCGTAATTAACTGCAAAAGGCAGTTATCATGATCTTTCATAGTCATTTGTGTCACCATCACTATTTGCAGTTGTAATCAACTCCAAATGACAGTTTTCATGATCTAGTTTTCATTATCTTTAATGTCATTTGCGTCACCATTACATCACATTTTTTTTGCTTTCACTCTATCATCCAAAAGGGTTTCATTATTTCATTAGACCTGAAGTAGTTGTAATCAACTCTAACGGGCAGTTTTTATGATCTTGGAATGTCATTTGCGTCACCATCATAATTTGCACTCATTTACCTTGATACTGATGTATTTATGGCACCGTCAATATTTGCGACAATTATGCCCGGACATGACGTGAAATATGAGTGCATTTCCTGGATGAACTTAAACTCTGCTATAATTAAATCTAATCTAAAGAGTTGATCTAAAAAAACTAAATTAATTTAAGTCAAGAATACAGATTCAAATGACTGATGTAGATTGCTTTTAATTCAGCTTAAAATGATCTTTAAACTTGAGGTGCATTGTACAAAATTTCAAAATTTTATCTGAAGATGATTTACACTTTGAATGTTTGATAACATCAATTATCTACCAAATATTGTAAACAAAAATCTTTTTGCATGTTGACATTGGATATGAGGCTATTCTCTAAAACTATGTATTCATGCTTTGTTAGGAAAGAGGGGCATTCAGTTGGTTGTAAAAGTCAGAAAGTATTTCTGCACAAAACCTTAATTTAACTTATCTTGTGAGGCGTTTTTTCCGACTTTCATAATTTTTTCATTGAATAGAATCTTTATTTTATAATAATCTAAATCAAAGCAGAATTGCACTCAATGAATTTGAAAAGATGGTGTGAAATCCATATTTACCACTTTTGCGTGGGCATAAAAAATAGAGCTTAAATACATTTTTGTGCATTTGTTAGAAAACTTAAAACCTGAAAACATTCTATCCGATTGTATAGTTATAATAAGGTTATGTATAATTGATAAGTTACATTCTAATGAGATTTGTACTTGCAATGTATTTGCATGTGGCCTATGAAATCAGCCATTTTTATGGTAATGGAAGATCAATCATTTGAAGAAACGTTTGATTTATTGAATTAATAAGCCACCTACACAAGCATTAATATTTGATGATTATAGGTCGTTTTATATCTCGGGGGGGGGGGGGAGGTAACCACTCACGTTCTCAAAAAGGTGTGACCTGGACAGGTTTGAGACTTGCAAAATAGGGTATCAAAATCGACCTGGTACTCTGCAAGTCTCACATAGGGTATCAAATTTGCTTTTATGTCTCTGATAGGGTATCAAACTAAGAAAGAATTGATGAATTAATGACAATGATGCCTTAAATTGCCACTAAAAGCACTTCGTAATAATTAATTTGCCACATTTGTGTACGGTCTTAGATAGGGTATTCATTTGAACAGGTCAGGTAGGGTCCTGGATAGGGTATCCATTTGAACAGATATGGTAGATTTATGGTCGCAGATCATTTCACCCATTTTTGTCAATTTTTGGTCTCCATAGGGTCACCTTTGGAACCTGTGGAACTCGGGTGGTTATTACCCAGACACAAATATTATCCCCCCCACCCCGGATCTTATCTTGGTCCATTTTTCCATGTCTCACATAGGGTATCTAATTTGGCTTTCAAGTCTCTGATAGGGTATCAAACTAAGTCAGAATGGTTGAATTAATGACAATGGTGCCTTAAATCACCAATAAAAGTGCTTCAAATACCTAGAAACACTTCTTAAAAGTGTTCAAACGGTGTACAATTACATTTTACCTATGATTTCTTGTAATAATTATTTCGTCACATTTGCGTATAGTCCAAGGGTATCCATTTGTGCAGATATGGTAGATTTATGGTCTCAGATAGGGTTTCTTTTCGCTCATTTTTAGTCTCACAATAGGTCACCTTCGGAACCTGTGGAACTCGGGTGGTTTCCCAGGAAAAATTATCACTTTCCGACGGCAGTGTAGATTGCAGACAAATTGAAAGAAATATCTATTTTGCTTTGGATCTGATAATGTAATAATGCCAATTTTAAGATTTTGACTCTTATGAGTAGTATTTTGGGTTGGCGCCAATGATAATTAATTATGTGAATTTATATATTGATCAAAACGAACTTCTCAAACTCATGCTAAACAGACAGTAGTGGAGAAAATTCATCATGGCTTCCGACCGCGGTCGACATAGATAGATAGATAGATTTTGATATATAGGAGTTGGATTATAGATTATTCTTGGACTCTGTCATTTTGAAATATTAGCCAATAGATACAGTACCTTTTCAGGGTCTTTTGATTGCAGTGACATTGCTTGCAAGGTCGCCTTTCGTCTTGACCTCTCACTGGGCATAGTGGTGGTTTGTTAATTGACTTTGTATATTGCCATTATTGCCACTAGCACTTCATTTGACGCAAAATTCTTGTTAACTACAAAAGATTTGGGATTCTCTTGAACTTGTCCAATGCCCTTTGAAAGTTAAGGCATTGTTATACTGTTCAGCACAATTTTACCTCAGTATGATTTTTTTTCTGAAGAGTAAAAAAAATCATGGATTTTTTCTTGGATTATCAAACCATTTTTAAGCCTTTTTAAATTGCACGATTGTGAATACATTTGACAGAGTCAGGAAGACACACATTTTGAAATATTTAAGCTAATACTGTATGGTGGTAAAATAATTTACTGCATTGTTTGATTTATTCTTCTAAGTTGATTAACTATAGGTTTAAAATCAAAAGTCTGCGTTTCATATATTGATAGCCCGGGGGGCTGCTCGAAGTAAAATGTGGTATGCATGCTCGTCAGAAAAAAGTCGAAAAAGGGTTCGATTTTGGCCTATTGGCTTCATCGACGTCTTCAGAAAAAGGGGTGTCTTTTCAGGGTAACTTTCGACATTAAGGGTCGTCGTTTTGCGAAATCTTCGAATTTGGGGTCACTTTTTCGGCAGCTATTCTAAAAATCCAGAGAAATACTACAGAAAAAGCTTTCGAATGTATTATATTCATGTTTTTTATGGCAGAAAATAGTGTGTTACACCGTTGAGGGTCCATTTCAGTGTGTTAAGCCATTAGTGGGTCAAATGTCCACTACGACATTTAGGGGTAAATTTTAGTGTACTACGACATTTAGGGGTATGATTTTGAATTTTTTACGGCATTAAGGGTTGGAATTTGCTGTACATGATTTTGACCTTTAGGGTCCGATTTTGAGGTGCTCGGACGAGCATGCGTATCACTTTTTTCTTCGAGTGGTCCCCAGGACTGATTGCTTCTTGATTGAATGATTTGTGATTGATTACTTATTGATTTCAGTGCAATTCCAGGAAAGATGGCGAGAAGGAGATGCATTCCCTTGGTATTGCCAAATTTAGCGTGCCAGGAGAACCAGGCTTCCCTCTCAATGCTATGTATCAGAAACCCAAGAATAGGGGTGAAGAAGGTAAGGCTGGTTTAGTGGTTAAATCTGAGAAATTGCACCAATAAGGCTAAAGTAAACTGGCAAGTTTTCTGTGATTTAAAACACCAAAGTCTGTGATTTTCAGCAATATAATTTAATGGGCAGAAATGCAAGCTTTCTTTCTTTCTTCCAATATTGTGCAACCTCATAAGCTTGAGGATATAATGCACAGGCTGATTTTGAAGTCCAGAAATTGACCGAAACGGGGTTGGGAACAGTCAAGGGTACAATACCCTACTCTTACAAAACTGACTGCGATTACATGTACAGGTATGACTCTTCTGTACATGGGACCGACGGCTTTACGTGCCCTCCGAAGGACGACGATCTCTCATGAAATATTTACCCAACTCTAAATACTTCATGCAAGGAGCGGAATAGATCTAGAATATCTGCCCAATGCTGCCACTAAGTCAGATAAACGTCTGAGCAAAGATTCCGAGATTCCATTCCAGCAAGTGCCCTTACCGGGATTCGAACCCGGGCCCAATGCGTGTAAGGCGAGATCGTTAACCACTACACTACGGCTTTCCTGTTTGAGCCTGATTTCAGGTTTTTTTACTCCAAATGTATGCATTTTTATATATTTTCAGCCCCTTTTTCAGCTTTGTTGCCAAAATTTACGCGCATTTTCAGGATTTGTTTTGAAAGTTTCAGGTTTTTTCAGTGATACATACTGGCATCTCTGCATGGGGAAGAATATGTTACATGTTAAAGTAAATAACCGTAACCTAAACCCCGTTCAGACAGAGCCAAAAAGTCGTCTTAAGTTGTATTTGAGTTATATCGAGTACAAAATTCGCTTGTGTGTGAACAGTTTGAGCAGACTTAAGTTGTCTTTCAAAAAGTCGTCTTACATAGAATTTTTAACTCGCTAAAAGCAAGTTAAGTTGTGTTAATAAGCAAGTTAAGTCGTGTTAATAAGCCGATGTAACACGACTAACAACGACTTTCCGTAAGTGTGAACACCTGTCGTCGTTAGTCGAGTTGAATTTGTGTTTACTTCCACAGCACATTGACTTGGAGCGTACATCATTTATGCAAATTACAAGTTGAGTTTATTTCAGTTTGACTTCAACATCGTAGTGAGTGTGAACGGTCGTAAGTCTAGTTACTTTCCACTAATCCAAGGTCGTGTTTGAAATTTAAAATGAACTCAATGTCGACTTAAGACGACTTTTTGTGTGTCTGAATGGGGTAATAGTAAAAAATGAACAATAAAAAAGTTACTTGCATTAAGTTTAGTTGTTTTAAAGTCGATATCTTGTGAAAAGAGATGTTATTTTTATTATTATTACCTCATATTCTCATTATTTTTTCTACAATTTTTTTGTCAAGGAAAAACGTGTTTTCCACAAATTTCTGTGTTTTCCGTTATATTGGTAATTTCTGTGAATTTTTCCATATTTCTACTACATGGGGAAAAAATGTCAACTTAGGCTAATGAAATGAAGTCATCAACTCCTCCTCATATTGATTTCCTTGAAAAATTCATTATTTGAAAAACATGTCATTATTTGTATTTTTCATTTGAAACTTCAACAATTTTATCTGATTTACTGAAAAGTACATGGACCGAAAAGCAAAAACCAGCTGTTTTTCGGTAAATATATAGATAGCTGATAGAATGTGAAAAAAAAACACATTAAATAATTTATTTTATTCTGCTCAAGTGTATGTTTATTAGTTAATGTGTTTACATTTCTCACATTAAGATATCTCTGGGGAAAAGGGTTATTTAACATTGTGTTTTCAATTTGTAAAAGAAGAAATTGTAAAGAAAATGGTAGATTTTTGTTTTGTTTTGACTTCTTATTATAAAAAATTTTAGTAGGATTCTTTCAGTGAGAGTGTAGTAAATCATGGATCTTTCTTTCATTAAAATCCAGACTTCAGTTATTCTGACTAATCAAAGTTTGGGCTACATATTGTAATGGTTTTCGGGGTAGCGTCTATTCACTAAATTTAGTGAGCTATTATGATGATCTGGCAACAGCTTCTTTTACAGAACGTTATTTAGTGTTCACACCAGCTTGTATACATTTATTGTTACAAGTCCTGGGGCTGCCAGATGTTCATTATAACACACAAAAACACAGAAACGAGTAAGTAGACAACGAGAGAGAGATATAAATTCTATTTACAATGTAATTCACAATTCACAGCATAAAAGTACAGAGACTTCCGCTTAAAATTAAATAGTCACAGTCACTAATAAAAACGACAATTACGAGAGCTATGCTCACACGTCTAAACTCGACAAAGACAGAAACTAAACTGAAGTGATAGCGCAGCGCAATTTGCGCCACGAAATGCGCTGCGCAGCGCAATTTGCGCCACAAATTGCGCCACGGAAATGCGCATCACTTCCGGGACACGACCAAAAGGTCACCTCTGCTCAGAGCTAGCGATCGTTTCATCATCTACTGCACTGTACGGTAACATGCTACAGCAGCGATGATACGACAACAGGCCTGAGCATCAGGTAAAGGGACAATTAACTCGCAATATAGCGCTAGAATTTACAAGGGAAAATTTAGAACATTACAATCCAAACACGCAATAGCCAAAGCGCCGTGTGAGACATAACAAGTCCGTCAGTCAGTCAATCAAAACAATGGTCACCGTAAGCTTACTCTACATGGCAAAAATACAGTTTCTTTAAGACTAGTACACAAATGGGAGGTGGGAAAATCACCCGTAGGCTAAGGGCATTTCAATATTATAACTGATGGGCCTTTAAATGGGTTACAAAATCAGACGTTTGGGCTCTTTTGGTTGAAAAAAATGCGAAATTGAGGTTGTTTGAGTGAGGTAAGGTGAAAGGAATGGGTAATGGGTGACAACAGCAGTTACAATTCAGATGTGTATATTAAACACTTTCATATAGCTAGAGTTGACTTTATTTTCTTGAGTGAATGCTGCCCTCTGGTGGTTTCTGTGAGAATAATTGTAGTATAGCAGTGATTTAACCATGTCTCCTAGTTCTTTCTAAATAACCCATAGTGAGTCCATTTAAGCAAATACAGTAGTATTTACAGACTGTTAGTGTGCAACACTTTAAGAATAACTGACAAATGAGACTCAAAAAGATCTTAGGGAACAGCAAATGATTGAAGAAAGTAAGGAAAATTTTGTAAAAGAAGAAATTTAGAAGAAACTTTTTGAGTTTTGACTTCTTATTGGTAGGTCTCAAGTTTGATTCCAGTTTGGGCCAACAGATATGTCCTTTAACAATGCATTTAATATTAATTACTTCAGTGACCTGAGTGCATTGTGGAGCTGTTAGGGAATATAATGATTAGACTGCTGATAGGTTTACGTTTAATATCACAATCTAGCGAAACATGGTTGTAATGATTTCTTAATAGCAGCATAATTTTAAATCAATGACTAGGTACTAAAGTGAGTAGCACATTCACTAATCATATTACTCATTATTATTATGGATTAAGCACTCCTGAAATTCTTGCTTTCTGTTTGGGCCGGCTAAATCGAGGATTGGGAGCCACAAGGCCATGTGTGCGTTTGAACTGTCCTGAGAAAGAACGATTTGAAGAATCTGGCAACAGTATGTAAAAAGTGCAGGGAAAGGTAAACCAAATTTGTTTGGTATGTAAAAAGTACTGGGAACGAAGGTAAATCAGACTCGTTTGTGTGGAGGGAATGTGGCGCAGTTGTTTGAGCATTGGGCTCATAATCGAGAGTTTGTTGGTTCAAACCCGAACAGGCTACCGTAGTGTTGAGTCTTTGAGCAAGATTCTTTGTCCACATTGTTCCTTCCCGCCCATGTGATAGAAATGGGCACCGGTATGTAAAGAGTGCGGGAAGGTAAATCAGACTCATTTGTATGGGAGTAATGTGGCACAGTGGTTTGAGAATTGGACTCCTAATCAAGAGTTTGCTTGTTCAAACCTCAGCCAGGCTGCCGTAGTGTTGGGTCCTTGATTTTTAACCACATTGTTTATGCCCATCCAGGTGATAGAAATGAGCCCCGGTATGTAATGTACTGGGAAAGTAAATCACACTCGTTTGTGTTGGAGGAGTGGCTAACCCGGGGGAGAGGGGTACTTAGTATGCTGCAAATTTGGGTGCAAAATCAGGCTCTCTGGTATTTCAACCGATATTTTTTCTTCGCAAAATTTGGTATTTTGATGGGTTCAATTGTCAAAATTTTCTAGAATTTGCGTCAAATGGTGCAAATTTTGAAATTTCTTCTCAAAACTGAAGATAATTTTGCCAAAATAGTGCAAATTTGGGCAGAAAAAATGTGGTTTTTGATTAAATTTGACTAAAAATTTGGGAGATTTGGTATATGGATGGGTCCCTTTTCTTGAAAATTGGTGTGGCGTACCTCTCAAAAATGGAGTTGGGCATCGCAGCCGTTAGCAATTAAGTTTATAAAAAACATAATTATAAATGATTGAACATGTATGCATCCAGACGTCTGAATGAATGATGAATGTAGGTTGGTGATAAAATGGTTTTACATGACTGTGCATTTTTCTCAAATTTAATTTGATCTTAAAATAGCTAGATAATTGGATCTGCATGACTAGTCGGCAACCATGGCAATGGTTATACGCTGTAAACCTCAAAGTACAATAGAAGGGTTTAGACTATGATCTCCATTTTTCTGCGGTACGGAAACAGACAAAAATTGCAGGAATGGCAAGTTAATGCGGAAAATGGAAAATCACTTAATTTTCAGGAAAGAACCTTAAAATTAGTAGTAATTTAGAAAATAAGCCAATTTTTAACTGTCTAAAATTAATATTCAAGTAATTAATACCATTATCAATCATGAAAGCATTGTTTTATATATGACCCTAGCCAACCCCTCTCTGTCGTCTTTCTCATAGGCTGCACCGAGGCCGACCGGGCTACCTAAGTAAAGAATAAAATATTCTAGTAATATAATGGTGTTTATATGCATGATTTTGTGTAACTCGGTAAATCTTGGAAACTAGAATATTTGAAAAACGGAATATTCAATTTGTAAAACGGAAAAATGGAGGCTTTTGTTTAGAGCTCCTTCACAATAACTATACTACATCATATCCATTGGATGTAAAAACCGAGACATTAAGGGGTGTAAGCACCTCACTCAATGTTACATTTTTGCAAATTTATTTTGCACCATAACTTTTTAACAAAGTGCTTAAAGTTAATAAAAGTATACATTTCCAGAAAGGAATTTTCACAAGGAACATGATAGTGATGTTGATTTTTGACCAAAAATCAAATTTTTTGAGAAAATCACAAAAAACACATTTTTTGGCCATTTGGGCTTCCAACCAAGCTAAAAATAAAAAAAATTTGGAAAAATGACCTAGGAATGGGAATTTTAATTTTAAACACCCGCTCGCATGTTGCGTCTTCTTTACTTTTTAGGATTTTAGCAAATTTTTTGATTTTCATGCCAAATAAGGTCAAAAAATGACCAAAAATGGAAAAAAGTGAATTTTTGACCTTATTTGGCATGAAAATCAAAAACAAAAAAATCCTAAAAAGTAAAAAAGACGCAACATGCGAGTGGGTGTTTAAAATTAAAATTCCAATCCCTAGGTCATTCTTTCAAAAAAATGTTATTTCTAGCTTGGTTGGAAGCCCAAATGGCCAAAAAGTGTGTTTTTCATGATTTTCTCAAAAAATATGATTGTTGGTCAAAAATCAACATCACCATCATGTTCCTTGTGAAAATTTCTGTCTGGAAATGTATACTTTTATTAACTTTAAGCACTTTGTTAAAAAGTTATGGTACAAAATAAATTTGCTAAAATGTAACATTGAATGAGGTGCTTACACCCCTTAAGCTCCTTAAATCCCTCGTATTCTATATTATTTGCTTGTGGTGTTTTCATGTTGTACAGGACAATATTTATCAGTTTTATTTAACTAGGGTTTTAACAATCCTTTTTGCAATGTCGGTTGTATCTTGACTCATGTGTGTTGCACCAAAAATACAAACAAGATACACATGCAATGACAGGTGCTAGATCATTTTTAATATTTAAAACAACAGACTTATTTATTTATTTATTTATTTATTAGCAAATGGTTAGTGCGTGTTTACATGCATTTCCTACCTAGATTTATAGGGAAGTAGCATTCATGTGCATTTATTACTGCATCACCAAGGAAAATAGGTGCTTTGTAATGTCGTAAATATT
>JXSR01S041773.1:15920-29626 GCA_000969725.1 Ophiothrix spiculata | reverse complement strand
AACCTTGATTTGTTTACTTTCAACTCAGGTATTACTTTTATGTCAGAATTGAACTTGAAAAATGCATGTATGTGATACAAGATCATGGAATTAACCTGTTGCAATAATCATGATAATGTTATTTCACATCTATTTCTTGTATTTAGCGAGTTTGTTGTAAAAATGAACAGCACACATTAAGACGGTGATTATTTGATAATGGTTTAGTCAGTTTTTATGATTAAATAAACATATTGAAGTGATTTCTCAAAAGTTGTTGCTTATAAAATAGATGGCTCAAATGGCCTTTTCGAGTTCTTTAAGGTTCATCCTGTCTAGTGTCTTGATATAAATGTTACTCACGTGTGTCGATTAATCGCGTCAGATTGAAACACGCTCTTTTGAACTACGGCTATAAATAATTCTCGACAAATAGCCGTAGCCATGGAATGGGGAAAATGACCTCGTTAACATCATAGCGGATACTATTTAAATTAAAGTTTCCGGAGTTTCTGACATTAGTTTCACATCCATCTAAGTTGTTTGAATATTTCATTTAATCATTTAAAAAGCCACCGTTTGCAAAGAGTAATAATCAAAACGCAGCAATGGTTGAATAATTTACAAATTGTAATATGCACTTTTGAAATAAGACAGCCGACTTGAAATGGTCATATAAAGGTAATTCTAAATAACATTTTACCCACTACTTTGTTGCCGCAGGAGCAATTTCAATTTTGATAAGTGTGTGACTACACATCTTGAAATCCTAGACTTTATTAGTTTCTTGTTTTCAAGATGATCCTCAAGATAGCCAATAGCTTCCACATCGTTTTATTATGTTCGAGATGCGTTTATTGTGACTTGTTAGGTGTTAATGATAATTTGGTAACTTCGTTTGAGATGTTACGGTCATCGCAATTGATTTCAATCATCGTGTACTCTTAGAGAAAGTTCGAAATGTTTTCAAAGACCAAACTAATTCAGAGACTACTTTACAAATCTAATAAACCGATGTATATTACTTTAAGGACACGTGCTCTTTTGAACTACGTCAGTAATATTGTCTTCTTATAATAACGTAGTTTTGTTCTGCTTACAACAACTTTAAAAGACAGAGTACCATCATTTGAGTCTAAACTTTACATTATATAATTCACAATAAACCTCTAGACATTGGAAAATATAACAAGAAAATATGTCTCACAGTACATTTATTAACAATAGAATAATGACATTTTTCTGGGATAATTTTATTACCAAAATGGACAGTCTTTTATTTCTCTTAACCATACACATTGCCGACAACTATCTATTATAGAAGATGATCTTTTATGAAATCCGTAGATTTCATCCTCCGCATCTGGGTTAAATCCGGAAATCCAGTTTCTGTAGAAGTTCTGAGTCAGGACAGGTGCTGCAGCATTACTGGTGATCACAGCATGGTAAAAGAGCTGCAGGATAGTAGGAGCTGCTGACTTCATAATCTTAACGATCTATCATCAAGCAAAATGTTTTATCACAAATTATTAAAACGATTGATCTTAATGTACCATATTTATCTATGGTGTTAAATCAGTACTTTTAAGTAATTCCCTGACGTCTTATCTTGTACGGGCATTTAAAGTATGTCTTGTATGTAATGTGAGTCAATTACATGGAAGAATTTTGTCAATGTATCGAATATGATTGCTTTTTCCTGCTGCTTTTTCGACTTTACTTAAGTACTATATGGATTTCATGTTTGTTATCTTCTTATGTTTCTATGCTTAAACATTGATATTTTGTTGAGGCAAACCAAGATACTTGTGATTAAGTTCTAACTTGGATATACTATTTCAAAAAGCGAGACAGAGAGAAGACACTTAAAAAGGACATTTCCTTCCATGTATTTTTTTTACATTTGTGATCAAATGCAACAAACTTTAGTTTGCGCCAAAAGGTGAAACTTCATTTCAACGTCATTGTTTGCCGACATTGATGTTTTGACAGATTCATAATCCTTGGGACTACTTTAAAGCACCAGAAAGATTCATTTCAAGAAAATGACTGGAAATATGTAATATGTCTGTATATATTTAAGACAATCAATAAAGTTCATTAAGGGGTCATTTTAATCTGTATAACTTGATCTTTGCAAATATTTAAAAAAGAGTGAATATGAGGCTGCATTTACGGCTGTTTTGGTATGGACTGTCACCTTTACCTTAGCTACATTATTTGGAAACTTGTAAGTTGTCTCCATGATTGATTTGTTTCCGTTGACGACTTCTGAAAACGGTTGGAGTAGAATGTATATTTAATCATCTGAAACCATCGCATCTGGAACGAATTCCACTCTAATGATAGGAAATCTACCACTACTTTTAATAAATAACCCTATATATGACCGTCCATTCCAAACCATCCGTAAATGCAGCCTTTTGCCATTTTCGCTTTTTAAAATATTTATTTTTAAGGATTATGATGACACCTCAATGAACATCAATCGATTTCAAGAAGTCAAGTTATGGTCTGTCAAAGGTTATCAGGGAGTAAAATGTATAACTGAGATAAATGCATTAATAGATCAGTAAGTTATATATTTTCTTTTGATTGTCTTCAAAGTAAACAGATATTTTCGATCATTTCTTGAAATGAAACTTGGCTTGTGTTTTGAATTAAGCCTTAGGATTTTGAATCTGTCAAAAAATTAATTTTAGCAAATTACGACCTTTACATGTATTTTCACATTTAGCGCAAAATGATGTCTACTGCATTTACCCCTCGTTTGAGATGAACGTTCCATATGTTGTCCCATGCATACACCAAAGCTTTTTGCAACATTAACAATTAAAGTACTCAATTCTTAAAAACAGACGTGAACATGACTAGTTATCCAAAGGCGTGTTAATATTTGAAGTAAACCTTGTACTAAACAAGCAATACAACTTGCTTTACTTTACTAGCACACACACACAATGTTGTCACAGCAAATGTCCTATATTTGTACTAGTAATAAAAGAGGCTATGGACATGTTGTCAAAATTATCTTTTTATTTTATTTGACACCTATTATATTGATGACAGATGAAAAACACAGATCTTTATTTAAAAAAATGATCATCGATTTTTATATTTTAAGTTGTATATTTAAGTTGTAAACAACTAAATATAGTTGTTGACAAATAACTAACGCCATTCAAAGAGTCAAAATGGTCGCTTAAAACATCACAGTGGATTTCATCAGAAACAATGAATACCCCTGAAAATAGTCTATAGTAGATTCACCCAATCTGTGGACGTCCAAATAGAACAGATCATTGTGCTGGAGAGGAAGAACATTTGAAGCCTATAGTATCTTTCTAACTATCTTTCAACCAAACTCTTTTTAGTCACTCCAACTCTTTTTTTCTAATTTGTTCGAAGGACAGTTGTATTAGCCTAAGCCAATACGTCAGTACTAGTCAAAATCAAAATATACCTTATAGTAGGTTCTAATAATTTGGGATAAAGAATATAAGTATAAGGTAAGATTTGGAAGTTTTAGTAACCAGCCTGATAGAGGAAGACACGTAAGCCAATCGGCAACGTGGCTCAGATACCTACATTGATCGGAACAGTCTATTTTTCTATGATTTTAAAGTTTTAAATTGGGAATGTTTCAGCCAGATGCCCAAATTGTAACTTTGCCGTCTACTTCAGATAACGGCAAGATGCTGCCGATTAGTTTACGTGTCTCCCTGAACATGCAAAGTATACCATATGTGAAGGTAATGGTGGTATTACTTATTCTGATTATGCATGTGTAAAATATTTCTTTAAATGCTGAATTACAGATCAGGATTTTGCAGAGCAGATTTAAAACCTAGACTTTCGACACTCAGACAATATTATGTTATGCTTGTCAGAGAGTAATACAATTATTTAGCCTTAATCAATGGTCAATGGTGCAAAGGGCACAGTTACGTTGCTTTAGGCCAATAGCTGCCCATTTGTCATCAAACGTGCTGAACTTGCATCTACAGTTACATCAAACAAAATAATTTTTGACAAAAAGGCAATTGATCTTTATTTTCCATATTCTCTTTAATTTTCAACCAAGACTATGCCCCTCAAAACAAATCTTATTACATTTTTCTCAAGAACTTTATCCAGAAATTGGTTGAATCTTCTAATTCTTTTTCTGCATGTGATTTTTATCAATTAATCAGCCACTTTTAGAATGAACAATTGATGAAACAATGCGATTTTTAAATAAAGTAAACATATACATATTGCTCCTTTACGAACTCTAATTGGAAAACAGTAATACACCATACACATTCTCACATACACACATTGTTCAGACGTAATTGCATTGAATTAAATACAAAATTAAAAAGTGTTTTTTATGTTTTTAAACAAGATAACTCTAAAAACCGTTTACAAGAACTAGCGAAATTTATGTATCAAAACTCTATAAAACCCATGATATACTAGCAAGACGCAGCTAGCGTGTAGTTTGATTTTACACGCTTTGAAGACGTTGACAAGACGCTAGCAAGTTAAAATTATTCGAGCCTTAGCGACCCGCTAACTTCATCTTGCTAGTATATCACGGGCATAAAATGATTCCACTTGATTTATTTCATGAAACTGTCATATTTTGATTTGCACTGGTCGTAGATATCCTGTATTGCCCACTGATCTATATATTACAGAGCGAGTATATCATATGGACATCTCTATTACAAATCTACACTTCTTTGGACACATTTCTGTCATTAACAGAGGATGTATTAGACGTCAAATTGTGACATTCATTCTCACCTTATGAAAGTTTTTTTTCTCGAATCTTCAAGAACAGATTTATCCATTGCACAAATCTTACACACCCACATATTCACCTGGTGACCTGGTGAATTGTTGTACCGTGTAGTACTTTTTAAACTTGTTGATTTAAGGGAGGTCAGATCCCAGTAATCCCTATTTTTTCAAAACATGTTTGATTTGTGAATAAGCCTAGCAGAAAATCATATTTTCTAACTTTTTGTTTTTTTTCCTACTTTTAACGATGCTAAAAATGACTATTATGTGAACAAAAAATAGATTCAGGGACCTACTCGTACGATTTGTTTTGAACTATAAATGAATCTTACAAAAATAAGAATAACTCCCTAAATCAATCGATTTACATGATAATAGGCCAATAGGACCTATACCGATCTTTGAAAAGTTTGCTGAATAATAATTTATTTAAAGATTTACAAAATCAAATCGTCTTTTGTTAATAATTGCTAGAAAGTGATTTATTTAATCAAAGTTTACTTTCGTGGTTTTCAAGTTATTACTAAAACATAAAAAGGGGAAGCGGGTTGGCGCAGCGGTAGTTCCCTCTACTTGTACCAATGAGGTCCCGGGTTTGAGTCCCGCGCCCGGCGCTTTATGTGCATTTGGTTTTCAGTCCATGCTCGCTTCCGCAGGTTTTTCTCCGGGTATTCCGGTCTTCCTTCTGCATTTGAAACTGAATTTAAAAAACATCTTGGAGCCCTGTAATAGATAAGCTTCCTTTAGTTTTCTTGGTACCAAGTACCAAGTTTGGTTTCCTTGGCAAAAGCCTAAACAAATGATTTTTTTTTCAGAAATTGCTAGGCTCGGACTTCCCTTAAATTATGTGAATATCTTACTTACCAGTGAGCGTGCTTCCTACTTTAGATAGTGTAGCATTATACTTATAGTTGTATATTAATAAACCTTCGCAAGTGGATATTCAGCAACGATAAACAACAAAACAATATCACCATGTTCAAAATAGAGACCACATAAGATGTTTGGAGAAGATTTGAAATTACTTATTAACATTGGGTAATTGAAAATGTTTACATTAATGATACTACTTAAATACTTAAAGTAAAATTTATCTAATCCATAAGAGTAGGAACAATACTGCAGATTTCTCTTTAATTACAGTAAGTATTTGAGTAGGATATTTGCGACACGTATGAACAATAAACACATACATTTGAATAATATTTAGCATTAGCTTTAAATGAAAATCTTTGTGGCAAAATGATGTAAAAATTCTCTTTTTTATTATGTGAGATGACCTTCAATAGATAAACAACTGTATCAAATTGTGTATGTCGATAATTGGAGATATTTTGTTTTGATTTTATGATTTGCAAGATTTCTTTATGTAAAGAAATCTTTGTGTTCGTAGTCAATGAGTAAAATCAAAGATTCATTATTAGCATACTCACGTTAACATTATATAAATATACAATATTTAACATTTTTTAACATTTGAAATATGTAATTATATAAATTGCAATTAGCTGTACATTTAATTTACAATTAATACTTTGTCGTTGATTGCATCGCATTTTTCAATGTTCTTCTTGATGCAATTCTAGCGTTTGGTAACTATGAGCAACGTGTTTTTGAGCATTTTACCTCCAATTATGATGGTAAGTTCACATTTAATTACAGGATAAATTCTTGCTTTGTTTATCTGAAAAGTAAATCAAGAACGTCATCCTCATATGACCTCCTAGCTAACCTTGATCTCCTTGCTAATCTTGATTCATCATCATCAATATTAAGAACTGCATCTAGTGTTTCATGTCCCCTTTTTCCCACGTTTAACTTTCCGAGTGATGGATCCCTGCATTGGATCATCCTTGCATAACATGTACAGTCTGAGCGGAGGTTACATCCTTTTGTTTTCATACAACATGCTCTGTTTCCTAATGATGGAGCAGCCATTACAGCAACCAACAAAACCAAAGACGCCAAAAGGCACATAAAGATCTTCATATCTGAAAGAACAAAAAAGAATATTATGATATAGTTTATAAGATCACATTTAACCCATTCAATTTTATAAAGATCTTCATATCTGAACGAACAATAAGAATATTATGATATAGTTTATAAGATCACATTTTACCCATTCAATTTTATAAAGATCTTCATATCTGAAAGAACAAAAAAGAATATTATGATATAGTTTATAAGATCACATTTTACCCATTCAATTTTATAAAGATCTTCATATCTGAACGAACAAAAAGAGTATTATGATATAGTTTATAAGATCACATTTTAACCATTTAACTAAATTCAGTAGAGAAAAGCAGATTGACGTATAAATAGAAGTTCATTCGCCTCTAATTATTGAGTTTGATTTGCAGTCGAAACAGAATAGCAAATGCATTAACTTTTGCTTCTTATATATATATCTTGGCAACACACAATTTTAATTTCATTGTTCTTCTTATGGCATATATTGTCTCTTGCTATTATTTTGAGTAACTGTGATGCTCACGTAACTAGTTTGTATTTCAATTAAAGCGCAAGAGAAAACACATTAACAGTTGTAGCCCCTGATGTCGATTGATGTTGAAACATGCTTTCTTTGAAAGATTCTCTTTACTTTTCAATGAGCCATTCCTTAAATATTAATATAGGTATAAAGTTAATCATCAGAAGGTTTTACTTTGGATTTTATTTATGTCAATTTTTATTGAGAACAATATGAGAAAAGCGATAAAAACAACCTTATCTTTTATACACATTTGGACATAATTTCTAATGGAATCCTACGGTAATTGACATTCTCATTACATTTAGTATTCGGTATTATATCCCTTTTTTACAATAACTTCAGTAGTTCGTTTCGTTTGTTGTGCGTTTGTCGTTTATTTACTTTTTAAAGTTCATATGCCACGACAGTTCTAACATTATCCACATAATCAAATTGTCACGTTCATGTCACTAGAGAACTGGCCTTACAAGGACTTGAGAAAAGTTGTCGGGGTATTAAAACAAGTTGAAGTGTCAGATTTCTTTCTACAAAGTGCCTGAACACAACATATATGTGAAGAGCTAGAGAGAGCAACATAGACCATAGAAAACTTTATTAAAAAGCTAAATAAATCTGATTGTGTTGGTATGTTATTTGCAACGTCAAGGATCCATTTTCATGAAATCTTGCTAACTAATTCAGGAAAACTTCAGAAAAAGTGTCTAGAAACACTCGATTTAAGTGTCAAAGCAAATTACTAAGCCTAGATAAAGTGACGCATGCTTGAATGAGAGGTAATGTGTTAGGTCAGTGGTGTGAAATATTAACGTTCACCCATCAGCTAATGGGTAAGTTAAGTATCTACCTTTTTTTTTTTACTGAAGTATACAACCAATGACAACTTTTACAATTGTAACATAAAATGATGAAAAACAATTCAAAACCCCATCAATTAACATGCAACATTTTGGTCCAATAAATATAGTAACTTGACACCTTACCCCATGCATGGGGTCAAAGATCACATTTTACTATAACATATGCAATGAATGCCCCCTTCCTTTCAGCTTACAATGAATGTCCCCTATTCTCGGCGGCATGCTTATGCGCTGGGAAATGGTGACAGTCCAAAACAAGTACCAAATTTGTGATTTTGTATAGAGGAGACTCAATCTCGTTTCTAAATCTCCCTGTCTATGGACCTCCAAAGTCCTTGCTACGCCATTGATTTGATACTATAGTACTGTACAGTTTGTCTCAAGATGTGACCGTCCATCCCAAAACAGCAGTAAATGCCAGTTCTGTTTATTTTCATTTATTTGCAAAGACTATGCTTTAAGAATTAACATGACACCTTATTGAACTTCACACAGTTTCCAGAAGTCAAGTTATGGTCTGTCAAATGGTTGTAAGGGAGTAAAACGTATAACTGAGTAAAACGTATAACTGAGATAAACGCATTCAAAAATCAGTAAGCTTTTTATTTTACGTTGATCGTCTTTAAAATATGCAAATTTATTTCACATTTCGTATCATTTTCTTGAAATGAAACTTTGCTGGTATTTTGTAGTAAGCACTAGGATTGTGAATCTGTCAAAAAATCAAGTTCGGCAAATTTAGCCCCTGGCATGTATTTTCACCTGTAGCGTAAAATGAAGTTTCTGGCATTTACTGCTCATACGGGCTGGATGGACACATATTAAACCCGACGAAGAAACACCACGGCGGTGTACCAAATGTATCAAGAGTACTGCCAATTTTTCACCTTGAGATTTTGCCATCGTTACTTGAAAACCGTTTATATTATACCATCTTTATGAGATCTGAATCTATACAGAACCGGCTGACACGGTCTGTCGTATAAATTCAATATTTGCAATATTGAATGCATTGAATATAAAGCCAACATGATGAAATTATTAATCCTTGTAGAAAAAAGAGTGGAATTAGGAATAAAGTCATATATCGTATTAGAAAAGGTGTTTTTAATCAAGACCGTAAAGGTGAAGTATTCGATGATAAACAGATGAAGAACAGAGATATTTGTTAGTCTTTGCGTCATACCGTCATTAATCGACATTGAAGAAAACCGGAATATCATTAGAAAAAGAAGTGTGAAAACTCATAAGTTTTTTTTTTACTATCACGATAGGAGAACTACAAGCGCGTTCACCTGTAACTTGTTACACCTGCAATGACTTTGAATGTGTATGACGCAACCTAACATCTATTCGAGCAAAATATTTGATGAAATGAGTGTACCTTCGTCAACTATATACATGTGTAACTTTTTTTTCGGTTTTTGTTGTTGTTGTTGTAGTAAAATCTTTTCCATTGGGTCAGTAATGTATAGTTTCGCATGTACACAATGACGGACTAACAATGTTTCAACATTTTGTCTGATAAATTACACAAATAAAAATCATTCTGATTTAAATAGGTATATTGGGTCGTTTACATAACATATAGGTACTGCGAACACGAAGATCAGCAAGTTATTCTTATCTTGACAAGATAATGGTTTGAACAATGATGTTTTAAATTACTAAATTTTGAATTATCAAAACTGCACATAAAAGTAATGACATTTATGGTTCCCAAAAATAGTTAAATACATTACCTGATGTGAATTGTATGGTGTTTTTCCTTGACTTAAAATTTTGTGTTTGATCCCAATATAATATCCCAGCATAACTACATTAAACTAATCTGACATAAGTATTGAAAATGTATCATGTTTGAGGTTGAAAGATATTTTGAAATTGTTTGAAAATGTTAAGGACTTGAATTAATTATATTATTAATGAATATACACTAATCAATCGATTTTTGAATTTTATTCTAACGCTAAGATGTTTTTCTGGTTCTAGTTCTGGTAAGGTACTGTACCAACACCCTATAGTGAGAGTCAACTAGACAGAGTTTGGTGCGCCTTGCGAGTGGTGTGCGTATTATAAAGTTTTTGTAGCAGATGGCTTTTCGTTGTTGTCTTAAATCTTCTTATCTTCAATTGTTGTTATGGATTCTGGCAGAGAGTTCCAGTCAATTAATGCTAAGTATCTTAACGATGTGCTTATCCAGATATGATTTTCACACAGTAGAAAGCAATGTCCAAGAAATCTTGATTTCAAAGCTAAGTTTATTTGATATTCAATATCTTAATTATATCTTTAATAATCATGCTTACTATTTTGCGAATGTCCAATGTAGTTTACTGATATATCAATCTTACTCATTTGTATGAGTCACAAATGATATCAGGTAATACTATAGTTTGAATTTAAATACTGTTTTGATCCCATGTAAAACATTTTGGTGGTAAATTATTGTGCACTTGAGAAATGCAGACTAGTTGTTTGAGGGAAAATACAATTTGCTTTTACAGCTATCAAGATGCTGAATTTCAAATATGTCACTCTTGCCCAACTCCTCAGGATTTTTCTCCCACAAATTCAATTTTTGTTATCAAACCTAAGATATCCCACAATTCATTGGTAATTCAAGTTATTTAATTGTTATTTACTTGGTGTTTAGCACGTATCAACTAAATGTCACCTTTTTTTATTTCTTTATGTATTAATGTTTGCCAACTATTTTCTGACAAATTTGAGTGTTCTTTGATTATTTCCTGTGTTTTCTTTAAACTTTGAAAAACCGTATGAAATTTTATTGTATACTGAAATCTAAATTTCTCCTGGTCATTTTTTTTTCGCTTGGTGATTTTTGTTTATTTGTATTTAGATTAAACACATAAAAATACAAGACTAACGGGATTTTTTTATAAAGTTGTTAAGGAGTATTTAGGGTAATGTTGTCGAATTCGACACAGCTAATATCGTATTGCCTGGTCAGGCAACATGTTGCCACATTCGGAAATATTGCAGTCGGACCGGTCTGTTTACAGACCAAACCATCAGTGAGCGTTTTCTGTTTTTTTGAGTATTATAGTTTCCTTATATTGTAATAATGGAAAAACAGTCTTATATAATATATTGCCGCGCGTTTGTAAAAGAGTTTCACTTTTTTTCGTTATCAACTGAAAGAGATAAATGGACTATTAAGAGTAAACCTAAATGACCATCGAGTATTCACAAACTTGAATACGATATCTGCATGGCTTTTTTTCCACACAGCAAAACTGGATTGCGGTCACTATGGCATTTAAACTGGAATGAATAATGTAATCGGACACCGGCATTATTTTGGTTAATTGTGTCAGTCTTTAGGGAAATATTGCAAACGGCAAATGAGGCTGCTTTAGACAGACTTCGCTACAAGCTAAAGAGCGATGTACACTATTTAGCTAATTAATCTTAATTTGCATTTGGTTAAGTTTTTGGTGTCAATGCTGATTAAAAGTGTCCTCAAAGTCTTTTCATTTCCCTTTTGAACTTTGTAGTTTTGTTTTCGAGACAACTAACATGAAGATTAAGTTTTTTTCCTCTTGAATATCCAGACAAAAGGCTTTAGACAAACATTTCATACATATGTCTGTTTTCCATTATAACAAATGAAACAAATCTAAACATTCTTTAAACAAGTATATCAAGCTACATTTTAAGGATGTAACAGATGAGTTTTCCTGAGTTTATCCGTCTCCTGTTTCAATTTAATTCTCGAATCTATGATAAATATTGTGATAATCTAACGTTTTGTAATTGATGAAGAGATGAATACTTTCGTTTCAATATCATATGACCAATATAATTACAAACATATGATTCAAGTGGTGAAATTGCAATAAGAAGAATTTGTTTCCATTTTTTGAAGTAAAAAATTGTTAGAATTTGGTTCTAGGGTCAGTTATATATATTAAGATATAGAGTTGGGGTTAAGTTTAGGGTTAGCAATATATTAAGACATTTTTTTGAGCAATAGGGTTTTGGTTAAATTTTAGGTACTGGTTATCGAAATTTTACAAGTCAATTAAATATTGTCGAGAAAAAAGCGGATTCTTCTCTTTGCGTTGAAATTACTCACTCTACAAAATAAGTGATCTTAATATGCAACGACATAAAATGTCACGGTATCAAATATATGAAATCCGGTCATTTCTGGGGGTGATTTAAAGCCATAGGCGGCGGAAGCGGGGGTGGGGCGGTATGTTCCCTCTAAATTTTAAGAGGGGGAGGGGACAGATCCCCTCAAAAATTACAGAAGAAACAAAGAAAAGAGAAAGGAAATTGATATTTTCCCTTTGTTTCGATAATTTAGATGTGAAAAAAAAAATGCTTGCTTCTCGCAAATTTTCAGATATTATGTACATGTTCAGTAAATATTTGCTATTTTATAGCTGAAATAAGCTGATTTTACAATTTTTTTCGCGCGCTAGGCGCGCATTACAAAATATCATAATTTTCCTCTGACCATTTTTGTTCAATTTGTTTTGATTAAAACAAATTAAGCGCCCCCTAAAATTTTAACTTTCCGCCACCACTGTTTAAAGCATATAAATCGATGCTTTAAAATCATAGCAAATTGCCCCCAAATGACGCAACTAGGACTATTTTTTCATTAATGACAATCCTAATAAAAAAAACTTGATACTTTTAGATATATATATTTATTTTGTTCTCGGCCTTTTTTTTTTTTTTGATAATTTTCAATTTAGTATGTGGGGACATTCTTTTCTGCTTTTACTATTTTCTATTGCTGAATGTCTCTGTTGTATCATATTGATTGATCCATACAGTGAGCTCCTATACAGGACAGTTGAAGCTAACATTTCTTTATAGCTTTTTCAATTTAGTATTAGTAAACTGTATTTGAAATAATTTTTAAAAGTTAAAAACTACTATTACGAGGTATTTTGTAGACTAACGTGGAAGTTTGATCTAAAAATGAAAACTAAAAAGGCGATGAGTACGTCATACCATTTTAAAGCTAAGAATATGAACAATTTATAAATATGTATGTAATAAACTCATTTCAAAACTCAAGACTTGCAAATTACTTTTTGGAGTAATTAATTTGTTTTTCATATTCTATTCCCATGTACCGTATATAAAATGTTCCCTGAGAAGTATGATAATGATTAAGGGGCCACTTCAAACCTCAATCGGTGGTTGTCTGCCAGTTCTGGCTGGTTTGGCTGGTTGGCTATTGTTCTTTCGGTTGAACCGCTCAGAACCGGTAAATACAACATCTAATGTAGAAACGTTTAAAAGTCAAAGAAGCGAGTAGAGGCAAGCAGTGCAAAAAGTCATAAAGTGTGAAACATTTAATTCCTTAAATTTACGGATTGTGTGATCTCTGAATATAATATAATATAATTTCTCAATTTCTGTGTTAACTCATAGTACTTTCAATATAAATATCTTTATCTATTACATCAAAAGGGGTTTACACATAAAATAATTATGATGAAAAAAAAAGACGATTCGTTATTTAAAGTTCTGATATACGAATTGATAAAGAAAGAGGTGCTTTATCTAATGAAAAAAAATATCACCACAGCTCA